>OU015496.1:195438429-195715929 GCA_907164885.2 Dolomedes plantarius | reverse complement strand
TTATACTTTAATGATCCCTTGGCCTATATTTATTATTTATTATTTATAACTATAATGGTTATGCTTATATTGTTTGTAAAGGTGCTTTTTTTTAGACTTAAAGTTAAGTTTATAATTCTGGTTTGTTGTTTATATTTGAAAGTAAATTTTGTATTTTTGCATAGTGATTCTATAAATTGTAGCAATTGTATATATATGATTTTGTAGTTGGATGTATTTGAGTTTATCTCGTGTATTGAGCTGTGAAACTTTTGAGCTTTGCTGATTTGAATTATGAAAGAAATGTAATTTAATTGTTGAAATTTGTAAGCCATCGCACCTCTAGTCGTCAGTCATTACTTACCGTATACCTTCGGGCATGGCCGGTATTGCTTTTGGATTATACCTTAATGACGTATTAATGACCAAATGACTACCGCACAGTTGTATATCTGATGAAATTCAATTCAGTTTTCAAATTTAACGCGCGCATCCATTTTATATGCAAATAAAAAGTCTCGAAATGTGTGTTTTGCACGAGCGATTGCCTGAACTCGAATTCTCCTCCAAATCTGCGGCCCCCTTCAAATTAGTTAATGGAAGAACCCCAAGGGGTCAATGGACCACAAGACATCATCGTCTAAGTGTATAATTTTAGGTCTTTAAAGGCATGTTATTCTTGCGATATAAAGCTGATCGCCCCGATGCTGACTTACTCCTAATCTTTCACGCTGACACACTCTAAAAAAATATGTTTATATCTACACCTGCAGTACCTTTTTGTATTCATTTACAACTTGCGTCGAATAATGCGAGTGTGTTTTGTCATCTTGGCTATTTTTAATTTTGGAGGATCACGAGTTTCAGCTGACTGGATACTGGAAGTCAGATATATTTTGCTAGCGGTATCTTTGCACAGCTGGACAGATATCGGCCTAAGCGTCTGTAGCCTCCTGTCTGGAAAACTATCTTTTCTAGAACGAGTTTTCCCAGTTATATTGATTTATTGATGTATTTTTTTAGAAGTCAATTGTGAGTTTTATAAAGAGGAACTTTATGCGTGAAATACTGTTTCGTATCAAGATTAACAAAAAAAGTTTTCATTTTTCAAATACAGATGTTTTAAATCCGTAGATAAAAAAAAAAAAAAAAACCCGAGCGCTTCGAAAAATCGGAAAAATGATATTGACCCTTTCGTTGTTGCGGACGAGATAAGTGGTCTCGATAATTTGCCACTGGGGCTGCAGGTAAGATAGTTTTTTTCTTTAAATTTTCTTCCAGGTTTGCCATTTTTGACGGCTTTTCGAGCTCTTGGCGGAATTAAGAGGCAAACCGAGAGACAAATCTCGATGTGGTGAATCTGAGGTTTTGAGGCATTGCTTTAGTCTATTTTTTTTATTACTAACCAGCTCTAATAAAAAGGCTGTAAAAGGGCACGAAATCGTTAGCACAAGGCTCTCTCAACTGGGGTTACAGACAGAAGGCAAGAACGGCGCAGCGCTGGCCTTCTTCACATTGTTTCCGGAGTGTTTCGTAGCGTAAGTGATTAAAATATTAACCAGTCAAAGAGTTCAGTTCATTCATTGACCACAGGATACATGGAATCAATCACAGGTCATGTCAACAATCCCAAGGCCAACGGATTAACGGCCTGTTCAACCTGAGCTTAAACGGTGAATTTTTTTTTAAAGCTATTGATGACCCGTCGTCTTGACAATAATTAGCTCTACCTCAGTTCTCCAGGACCGTACCCCGATCTCGCACTCCACCCCCTGTAACAAGCCGGACCAAGACCTTCATCCATTATATTAATTACAACTTATTACGATTCGCTCGCTGTCGACGACCGGAGCATCCTCCTCGCATTATGCGACGTCCCATAACTTAAAACTCTAGTTTCTTAATATCATTTCCTTTTCTTATCCTATTTCTGTGGCGACATTTCTAATTCCTTAATTTATTTATTAATTAGGTGCTTTAACATAAAAGTTCCTTAATGTGTCATTACTATCTTCCACTTCAAAACCAGTTTCTCTTTTAATGTGTTCCACCTGGACTTATTTGCTTGTCCTTACTATATTTTATTTAATTTCATTTCTACATTTCTTATCCATTTTTTAACACTAGGTATGCTCACTTAGCAAACCATACCATCATATTAGCTACTTTTAGGGGGGGATAAATTAAACCACCCCATTAAACAATAATCAGTATATACTAAACAATACATAATTATCAATACATTAAACAATATATTTCATTATATATACTTTAATCTCTTAATGTCATGGCCGTGGCGGCCTTGTGGTACAGCGCGCTGGTTTTCGGTGCCGAGGGTGCTCGGATCAAATCCTGGCGAAGCGCTACTAAAATGCCTCCGTTTGTGTCGTCCCTTCATAGGGGGAAATGCTGGTCCGCCTATATGGCGCCCCCATAATAAAATGGCCAGCAAAACTGCGGTGAATTATAGGCGAATGTCTTCGCGACAAGTGCCTCCGCATTGGAAAAAAAAATATCTCTTAATGTCTGTTCCGAGATGGATCCGAACCCTGGGATTAGTTTGATCACGTGATATGTAAAACCAATCCCAGGTCATGTTAATAATATTCGAGTAACGCAACGCTTCGGATGCAAGAAAGTAGAATATAAACTGATTTATTTCTCCTTTTGAAGAGTTAAAAGTAGTGACGTGTTTTTAATATTTCGTCACTTGACGGTATTTCACCACTTTTTCTGGTAAAATTTAAAGTCTCGAGTACAAGGAAAAATTTTCTATTATCTCTCTATAGAGCTGAGCTCTTCAGAGATTTTACCAAGTTTAGTGGTTGGCTGATTTGATTTTACTGGGGTTACAAATACAGCGACAGTCAGACAGTACTATCTTCAAAACACTAGATAGCTAAAACTAATCATAAACTGGCCATCTATGCTTATCAATAATTATAGCATATATGCTCATCAATAATTATAGACGTACTGCATTATCTCTATATATAAAACAGTTCCGTAACTGACTGAATGACTGATTGACTGACTGACTGACTGAGTGACAGATAACAAACAGACCAAACCGCTGGAACTAAAGGGCTGAAATTTTGCATGGCGATTCTTCTTATAGTGTAGGGGTGCACTAAGAAAGATTTTTGAAAAAATCTTCTTAGATTTTTTAAAATTAAATTTTTAAGCTGTTTTTGTAACATTCTTTAAAGTTTGCATTTAAAATAATAATCTGAGGGTTATAAAATTTATATCACGAGAAAGATCATAAAAATTCCTTTAAAATGAAATCCTTTTCGAATCTTCACCTCCATTTTCTCATTTTTGGTGAATTTTTAAAGATTAATTTTCATAATTCAATTTATTAAATGCTGATCACGAAATTTCTTTTCCTTTTGTGATACTTCAAATTCATTTTGCGTCACGTGCATAACAACGAAATAAATTGGCAAAAAAATATTAAAATACGGTAAAAGATAAAATTTAACCACTATACTAATTGAGATGGAAGTTTTTTAAGGATTTAATTCAAAATAGTGTGTTTTATGGATTTTAATCATACAAATTAATTGCATACGTTGACCGTTGTACTTAATTTGAACATTTTCTTCTACATTATTTTGTCTATAAAAATATCCGTTACGTTTTTTTAATAAATATATTTTTGTTTTTTTTCTTGGTATTAATTGCATACATTGACCGTTGTATTAAATTTGAATGTATTCCGTATAGCGAAGCACGGGTATTCATCTAAACATAAATGGGCTCAATCAAGATATCTTATGGGACGAGTATTAAAGGTTTAAGAATTTTGTTTTTGAATGGGATTCCCTTATTTTCACAGTTTTCATAAATTTTTTAACAGTTTTTAAAAATAACTTTCATTTATAATTCCAAGTAAAAAAACGAAACGAAAACGTTTTTAATCATTTAACAATAACATCTGGGACATTTTGCCAAAAGCAACGAGTGCAACACCTTAGTAACAACCATCGCAAATATTGTAAATCAATACACTTTCAAAAACCCGAGAAGGAAAAATAGAAGCCTTCCCAGATTTTACGGAACCCTTTTTCGCGCAAAAAGAAATTCGCCTTCTAAATCACGGGAAAAAAAAAAAACGAAACCTCGCGAAACTGTTTCCCGGAACTTTTTTTTTTTTTCCTTCCTCAACGTCTACAAGAGAATAATGAAACTTTTTGAAATACATTTTTCGCCTGAAGACACATTTCTGAAAGCATGTGATACAACTTTTTTTCCCCCTTTTATATATCAGAAAAGAAGGTAAACAATCTTCAATTAATTATAAATTCTATGAAATTTTTTTTCCGCGCTGAAAAGTATGAGATGAGGACATTCTAAACAATACTTTCTCCAAAAGGTTTTTGTCTGTATATAATGGAGGGGGTAATCTAGAAAATTGAGTAACTTTTGATGAAAATATGCATGCAACAATGTAACATATACGTTTTGGGGAATGCATAGATTATTCTCAAAGTGTCCAAAAGAGTTTGCAAAGTAACGAAAGGAATCCACTTATAACGCAAGCTCAAACGCTTAGACAGATATTTTCAATTACATAAAAATATTTATTGCAAAGTATAAATATTTATTGCAAAGCATAAATATTTATTGCAAAGGAATCCACTTATAACGCAAGCTCAAGCGCTTAGACAGATATTTTCAATTACATAAAAATATTTATTGCAAAGCATAAATATTTATTGCAAAGCATAAATATTTATTGCAAAGGAATCCACTTATAACGCAAGCTTAGACAGATATTTTCAATTACACAAAAATATTTATTGCAAAGCAAAAATATTTATTGCAAAGCATAAATATTTATTGCAAACAATACTTTCTCCAAAAGGTTTTTGTCTGTATATAATGGAGGGGGAAATCTAGAAAATTGAGTAACTTTTGATGAAAATATGCATGCAACAATGTAACATATACGTTTTGGGGAACGCATAGATTATTTTCAAAGTGTCCAAAAGAGTTTGCAACGTAACGAAAGGAATCCACTTATAACGCAAGCTCAAGCGCTTAGACAGATATTTTCAATTACACAAAAATATTTATTGCAAAGCATCGTACGTCAGTTTACTCAGTATTGCCTTTCGACATCTTTCAATTTCTGTAAATGTTTGCACATTTTTTTTCGAGAATTCTTCCCATTTTTCCAGCAGTGCCTTCTAAATGTCTCTAAATACTTTCTTTAGTTTAAAAATATTCAAGTTGCTCATTTATTTACACCGTTAATAATATCTAAAAATGTTTGTGAAATGCTCCGAGAAAAGAAAATTTGAAAGAAAAAAAAATGTGAGATATTTTTACAGTAAAAATAACTACATATATAGCGCGTAGACTTTAATCAAAAAGTCGTTCGATTCTTCACCCTATCTTTCACTTTTATGGATGATTGAAAAATAAAGTTTTGTTAATTTTTAAAGAGTCACTTTCTCCCTGACAGATGAGCTACGGTTTAAATCTTATCAAAAATGGTGCTTGATTTTAAACGCGTTTTTGAGCTTACTAGTCTTGACATTTTGAATTAATTTTCAGGTAACACACTCTTGATAAGAAAAACCTCTCAAAAGTCTCAATATATTCTTGTTGTTCTATAGCGGAGAATAGTTTAGTAGTTTATCAGATAAATTTAAGGGGGTCCAGGACACAAAATTGTTCGAATTTTCGAAAATTTTTTTATTGCATTAAATTTTTTTTTGTTCTTTTACGCTTAAAATGACGTTTAAATCATGTTTCTATCTTAATTAGAACAGGATAAATTATTTTTTTTTTGCAACATTCTAATAGCAGCCAATCGTTGTTTAGACCTGTAAGTGCGTTTTTTTCTGTAGGGTTTTTTCCCTCATTTCTCGTCTTTAAATTGTTATAAGTCAAGAACCGTTAAAGATAAATGGTTGAAACTTGGAACATGTCTTTTTCAACTATTTTACTTTAATTTTGATTCACCTAATTTGAAAAAAAATATTTATTCTATAATATTAATTATATAAATATTATTATTAATATTAATTATATAATACTAAATATTAATTATATAAATATTATTAAACAATATTTATGATTTTTAAAAAATAAGTTACATAATTTTTTTGTAATTTTTAATTTAAATATTTTTGATTTCTTTAAAAATTAATATTGCAAAAAATGCTGAATCAAAATTAAAACTTATATATTTCTGTTTAATTAAATGAAAAAATCTGAAATTCGACAAATAATATTTCGAGTTATAAAGATTTTAAATTACCCCCCCCCTTTTATTAAAAATTTTAAATTTTTAAATTTTTAAAAAACTTTTTGAGAAATTTTATGATGTAATTTTGTTTACAAATTACATGGTTGACTATCACAAAAAAAATTCAAAATTTTAACTCGATAAATAAAATTTTTTTAAAAATGTGTCCCGGACCCCCTTAATCTTTTATGTTACGAATTTGCTGTTGTTTTCGCTTATGCCCCCTAGGCGGGATGTATTCCAGATCAGGTGCATATAGTCTAGCGTGCTGAGGGGTGCGGCTCCGGTTTATAATGGCAACACAAGGGTCGAAGTCCGACTTAGCCAAGTGCAATCTCAATTTTGACCGAGCAACCCCAGGGATGATATTTGGGGGGAACGCACCTTCCACGCCTACTCACCTCAAAGAAGGACTTTCCTGTAGTGATGCGACATCGGTAACAAAACATCGATGTTTTGAAACATCGATATTCAATATTAAAACATCGATGCTAATAAAACATCGCCCAAAAACCATCGATGTTTTTAAACATCGATGTTTTAGAACATCCATTTTTTAAAACTGGTTTAGTAATTTCTAACATTAATGTTACTTCCGTTAGTCGTGGGGGGAGGGGTGATTTAATTTTACTCTCTGATTGGGCAGGCACAAATGACAAAAACTTGGTTGCTTTGGGCTACATTGATGACTCAAAATTCATGTTTTGCCTTCAAATGTCCAGATAAATTCGTGGTATTGCCAGAAGTTCTGTGGGACTTAAGGCAAATATTGCATTTCGCCAATTTTTCAGTGGTTTTGTAAAAATATTTCCAAACGGTACTTTTGGGAGGCATCTTACTAATAATATTAACGTCAACTTATATAAAACTAGAACAAAACAAAAACTTAAATGGATGCACTCGTGTATATACTATTTGTAAAATAAAACCCCATGGAAGGTCCTGGAGTGTCAGGAACATTCCAAGCGCTCTGATTGGTTCATTGGTTGTTAATTGCCATTTGTCTGTTTGCTAAGGAATCATTCCCCCTTTTGTATTCGTCCTTTTCAGAATTCAGACTTACATTTACTGAGTGTGAAAATTATGCTACGTGTACATTTTTTTATTACGGTACTTTTTCATTAAAAAAAAACATCGAGACAACGTAAAACATCGAGCACAAAACATCGATGTTAAAAAAACATCGGCTTCAATAAATCGATGTTTAAAACATCGATGTTTTTTTCAAAACATCGATGTTTTGAAAACATCGACATCGATGTCGCATCCCTACTTTCCTGTCTATGAATTTAACGTGCCCAACCCGGTCTAGACACGAAGGTATTTAATTAGCGCTTGTCGGGATTTGATCCGAGCACCCTCAGTACCGAAAGCCAACACGCTACCACTAGGCTACCTCTGGCCCATGTTACGAATTTATGGAGGCCTTGTTTCGGTGAACTTATTTGACAATTCGGCGAAGGTAAACGTCAAATTTACATTGATTCTCCTTTGAAATCTTGTGTTTAACCACGGGAGGGCTGAACCACTCTATAAACTCTTTCCCGGCAATTTTTCAGGGCTTTCAATGATGTTAAAGGCCAAATCACTATTGTGGTGACCAATTTATACTCCTTTCTCCCTCTTAACCACTGCAATACGGCCAAGCTTCTGGAGAGAAAAAAAAAATCATCGATTGGAGGATATTTCGATAGCTGAATCCCATTTTCGATTAGATGGTCATTAGTAGAATCAGGAAAAGTGACTCCGTTTTACTGCCACATTACACTTTTGAGTTTAAACCAAGTGAAAGGAAACCAACTAAAACCATAACAGTGCCCATAAAGTGGACACCATGCTTGATAGGTCTATTGGTTCGTGCAACGTCCTTCTTTGTCTGATGAACTCGTCATTCCCTTTTACATGGCGCGGATAATCAGAGATATAGTGAACCCTCGATTATCCGCGTGCGAATTTTCCGGTTTGCGGATAATCCAAGCAGAAAAAACCTTGCAAATTTCTTCCGATATATATATATATATATATATATATATATATATATATATATATATATATATATATATATATATATATATATATATATATATATATATATATATATATATATATATATATATATATATATATATATATATATATATATATATATATTTATTCAATCTCCTCTTTAAATTCAATCTCCCTTTTAGGGTTACAATAGGGTCTGAAGAAAACAATGAGATGCCACCCCAAACTCTGATAGATCTATCTCCATGATTGACAGTTGAGATGAGACAGCCAGAATCTTACGCTTGTGTAGGTGTTCTCCAGACATACGCACGTCCTGATTCGAGGAACAATGTGAACAATGGTTCGTCGGACCAAATGCCATTTTTCGACATATTACTCGACCAGGATTTGCGTTCGTGGCACCATTGGGGACCATATTTTGTATTGGCATCTATTACGAATGGTTTGAGAATAGCTACTTTTCAGTAAATGCTTTGTTTGCGAAGTTCCCTTCTACCTCTGATGGTTGATACCGGAACATGCAGATGCAGATTGAGCTCTTCGATCATTTTAGTTGCAGTTGTTTTCTTTATTCATGTCACAATCCGCTTCAATACCTCGTCCGTCTCTTTCACTCAGCTCTCCCTTTCGTCCACTATTCTGTCTGGCAAAGGATGTTTTTCTGTGCACTCTGTATGCTATCATGACTTTCGGTACCATAGCTCGAAAAACACCGATTAGCCTGGGGGACAGATACTCCAATTTATACGCGCTCAAACAATTTGCCCTTTTTGCAAGATCTGCAAGGTTTGGCATTTTACGCTGTTCCCCCCAAAAGCACGATGCGCTTAGCTTCATTACTTCTACCTGACAGTAGAATAATACATACACTATATTATATTAAAAAATACCGGTGGCCAGAGCTGTTTTTAAGGAATACGAAGCACATTCATAAACACCACTGATATTGATAGGTGTTTCCATTATTTTGATAACCACCTGTATATATATATATATATATATATATATATATATATATATATATATATATATATATATATATATATATATATATATATATATATATAAAGTATAAAAATATAAACAAAACAACCTCAGCTAAAGAATAAATTAAAATAAAAAAAAAATAAAAAGGCGGGCATAGACTGCCAAACAAATTAACACAAAACCTACCCTAGCATAACTCTTCAACGAAAGATTGCGCAGTTGCTGCATATCTTTACACTGAAAAAGGCAAATATAACTAAATTTAACAGAGCTAGATAATTATAAGAATGTAGACAAAAACAATGCAGAAATCAAGCACTCAGGGCATCCACGCACCAGAGGCAAGATTCGGGGCCTCGGGGAGTCTTTTGGTTATACCTGCATCCTATTCAGAAAGTTCCCCTTGAGGTAACTGATTTGGTTAGGCTCCCTGATGACGAGACCTGTCGGTTACTTCGTACTTCTGGTTTAGTTCCGGCACTTTTACAGAATCTTGCCTCTGGTGCGTGGATTATGGTGCCGTTATTGAGGAACGTAATCCTACGTTAAAATATATAATTCAGGTAGTCTCCTCTAACGAAACTACCGCGGGTTATTAACGAATTCCGGATTACTTATCGTTTGCTTACTCTTTTTTTATGCATTTTGGTACTTTTCTGTTTAATTATTTACTTCTACTGGGTTTGGCGCGCTGCCAAAATTATAACACGCGACGCAGGACAATTTTTTTCTCTCCGAAGGACCGTTATTGAGGAACGTAATCCTACGGTAAAAATTAAAAATATTTAATTATAGACAATATAAAGTATATTTTTTTATTAAATAATTCAATACGATAAAAATTTGCATGAATGTATCCTCGGACCCCTCCCAATTTTTTAACGATCCCCCCTTGCGAGTCGCGACCCACAGTTGGCGCACCAAGTAAAAGAAAAACATAGCCAAACTATTTCTTCCAAACTATTCCCCCCCTTTTTTTTTGCGGCTCCGCAAGAAAAATAGAGGTTTCAGAAATTTTCTCCCTGGAGACCGATATTAAAGCTTAAACTTTTTTTTCCCCGTTGGACAAGAAGCGACGATAAAAGTGCTCAGTTATTAATAATAAGCGTAAATATTTACTATGAATGATGAGAAAAACGTGATAATTTCTTTTTTCATACATTATGAGATGCTTCCCTAGAGAAGAACCGTAAAGATTATTCGCATGAAAGGCTAATCATACCCCGATGAGGGAATAAGAGAGATGAGTTTATTTGCTACTCACGTTCATAAATTTGTTTAACGCTTTACTTACAACCTTTATAGTGGACTAGCTGAAAACCCGCACTTCGCTACGTAGTACATTCAAATTAAATGCAACGGTCAACGTATGCAATTAATGCCAAAAAAAATAAATATATATATTTATAATAAATGCGACGATCAATGTATACAATTGATGTAAAAAATATATATTTATAAAAAAATCGTAAGGGATATTTTTATAGACAAAATAATGTCCAATCGTCTGCCGCATTAGCAAGAAAAAAAAATATTTTTTTATCTATTTAGTTGTTATGCACGTGACGATAAATTTATTTAAAGTACCAGAAAAAAGAAATCATGTGATCAGCATTTAATAAATTAAATTCTAAAAATTAATCTTTAAAAATTCACCAAAAATCAGAAAATGGAGGTAAAGATTCGAAAAAGATCCCATTTTAAAGGAATGTTTAGGATCTTTCTCGTGGTATAAATTTTATAACGCTCAATTTATTATTTTAAATGCAAACGTAAAAAAAGTTTAAAAAACAGCTTAAAAATTTAATTTAAAAAAATCTAAGAAGAATTTTTGAAAAATCTTTCTTAGTGCACCCCTACACTATTAGAAGAATCGCCATGCAAAATTTCAGCCCTTTAGGTCCAGCGGTTTGGTCTGTGCGTTGTATGTCAGTCAGTCAGTGAATGAATGAATGAATGAGTCAGTTACGGAACTGTTTTATATATATAGATTATAGATGTTTGAATTGCGTTTATTGAGATAACGAAACTTATAGAGTTTGACCTCATGCCTTCAGTTAGATTTGTCACTGCTCACTTATACAGTTAGAATTCATGCATAAATAGTTAGGTGTCATTTAAATGTATACACATGTTCCGATTTACTCCAATTCCGTCTTAAATAATTACGTACCGTAAGATGGGGTTACTTTGTGACGGATTTTAAGCTTTTTCCTGTGCCAGCCGATCAGTTTTAAAAGCAGCCCAAAACGAACAACTGTAAAACATTGGTACATCCTTTCCTTACGTAATAATGCATTGCGCTAACCCGGATCTTTAATTATCATTGATATATTAAGGTTAAAATGTGTCAAAAAGTTGCCCCGCTGAGTGGGGCTACTTTGTGACATCTGCGTTTTCGTCTTGAAATCCAAGAGTAAAAATTATTTGACACAAAGTTAGACAACAGCGCCCTTTACACGTACGCTCTTCCCTGCGTAAAACGACAATCCCGCGCGATTGAGTGCACGTGTGAAGGTGTCGGAGAGGAAGGGAAAGCTGCTTTGGAGCGTACTGCAAGTTTTCCTGCGCGCAATCCCGTACGCTCCAAGCACTCGCAAAAGAGCGTATGTGTAAAGGGAGCTAATAAAACGTTTATCAAAAGCTTGATACACAATATATATATATATATATATAAATGACTGTTTGTTTGTTTGTTCGTATTTTATGCGCTGCCGTATCGTTCATAAAATTGCTTGAACTTGCGCGAAGGTTATAGACTATTTTCATCCCGCTACGACGTTCCATTCCCGAATTATGTTAGAACAAGTGGGCGCGGTATCAACCGATATTTTTGTTCAAAGCCATCTTAACATTTCATTGTTGCCAATTAAATTATAATATTTCAGTAAAAATAAATAGACATGAATTAAAAACGTGATTTATTCATATATTGGAGCATGCAAAAATGGATTTGATGTATTATTTTCATATACGTGGCAACGCCGGAATATTTCTTTTTTAAAAATGAAAATATAACGATAGAAAGGTCAGTCATTTTCGATGAATGTGTTACCTATCAATTTCATGAATTGAAACTATCCCAAGCTACCTGTTCAAACTCAAATATACTGCAGGACACGTTGACTTAGCTAGAAACACGTGCGTTTAGCCTTGACGCGATGATTTATATAACTGAAGTGACATTGAAACATAGCAGATGATTTAGTTTTGAGAAAGAATTACAATCATGAAATATGTGTATATTATAATTAAGAAAGTCTGAAAGTGGCATTGAAACGTAGCAGACGATTTAGTTTTGAGAAAGAATTCCGAGCATGAAATACGTGTATATACTTTTTCCATAATAAATATCAGATTTAATGTGTTTTAATATTGAATGTGATCTCAATCCATTCAAACATTATTGATTCTTTTTCTATAATAATAAATCCATTCAAACGTTATTGACAAGCTGTAAATTAATGCTTTAAAATGCCCAAAAAGAGGAGAGCAACTTTTAATCCTGAAGAAGTAAGGGCAAAATGTCAAAGATTGTTGAGAAATGAGCAATGTGATGAAAAAAAAAACAGAAGAGTGCGAAGCCAACAGAATTCGAAATGCAGTTAGACGCACACAAGAATCTGAAGAAAAAATATTTCCAAGAGCTCGAAGGCAACATAATTCGAATTGTAGTGATCCGAAGCAGTGAGACTGATGAAGAAACTTTTAACGCGTCGAACATACGATCGTCTTCGAGCTTCAACATCGAAAGGAGAGGAAAGCGATGAACAACGACAGCACCGACAACAAACTAATGCTATTTGCAACCGCAAAAGAATTTTAGCGAAAACTTTTAGAACACCATAACATGAGGCTAATCATTGAAAAAAATAATAACAGAAACTGAATCCCGAGCGAAGCCGTGTAACACATCTAGTTATATATAACTAATACAAATATTGGACTGCTTTATCTATATCTTTGACATCAAAGATACCTTGAGTGCCCAAGGCAGCCATCAGTTCTTTGAGAAGGTGAGGAAATTCGTCTTTCGACACATTCTGCTCCTTCAGGCAGTTTTTTCCCAGATATAGTCAATATTTCTTTCTCTCCAGTGGTATTTTAAAGGACTGAAAAAATGCAACATCGAGCGGCTGGAGGAGGTGGGTCGACTTCGTGGGTTATTTTGTGGCAGTGTCAATGTGTCACAAAGTAATCTCGTCACCTTTCAATATTTAGGTTATGTTGTCATATCTCTCGAAAATATCACTACACAAAAGTTATATTGCTCCACAGTCTAACCAACATATTGACAATAAAAAATAATTATCTGTGATAGTTGGTTGTATAAGGTGATAGCCTTCAGCACACAAAGTTTCCAAAGTTTGAGTGAATAGCTTGACAACAGGTTTGAACAATACACTGGCCAGCGAAGCCAAATGGCGTGCAGAAGCTTCGGACACTGGCTACTAGGTGTCTCTGTAAGTTGGTAAAGCTGTTGGCGCTGTTCTTTGCCTACCCGGTATCACGGAAGTGGCGCAAGATCCGAAGTACGAAAATATTATTATGTGTCACAAAGTTACCCCCCTCTTCACATTGCATCATTGAGCTCTGTGATTGGCTAAAATTTTAACGCTGACGTTACGTAACGGACCGGATTCGGTGTGAACAGGCCGATAGTATACTTACCTTCCAGAAAAGAAGTTTTATATACGCTTAAATTTTTATTAAAATTGATAATGTGACAATAGCGTATTCCAGTGGTTCCCAACCTTTTTCAACTGGCGACCCACCTTTCCTTATCGGAATACCTCCACGGTCCATCGGTCCATGGTGGAGTAAAAAACCTTATTTGTATCGTATCCCTTCCTTATGTATATATAATTTACCATAAAATATTGCAAATATATATATATATATATATATATATATATATATATATACATATATGCTTTTTTGAAGATACAGATTGATTATTGATAAGCAATTTGTGTTCTGATTTGAAAATGGTTGACAAAATATAAGCACTTTGTAGCAAAATAGTTATTTATTTAACAATAGATATATGTTTGCAATATATGCAACAAGTGGTTTCATACTCACTAACAAGTGTTCCTAGGTGAAGATAAAATATACAATTATAAAAGATACACAAAAACCATTTTAATAGTTTTAGGATCGAGTCGCGACCCACCTGTAACCCTTCCGTGACCCACTAGTGGGTCGCGACCCACCGTTTGGGAACCGCTGGCCTATTCATTTCATCTACGTAGTTTAAAAGTATACAAAACGGATATAATATTAAGAACTATGTAAATTAACTTGAATGCCCTACGAAAAATTTGTCGATTGATATTAACTATAAGCCTTATAAAAGCATATGTAATATTTTAATGTATAGGAGGACCAGCAAGAAGCTGGGGGAAAAGAGCGTTTCCTGGGCCCATACCCTCTGAGAGAGCAGGTATTGCTGACTGTACAACAATGGAGCAAAGATTGGCCGAAATGGGGTACAGTGTATGGACAAAAATTATTTGGCTTTTAACACACTTATCATCAAGTTAGTATTTGAATCAACATTTTTTTTTTCTGATTTCGTAAACTTATAACACCCATAATTGAGCTATTACAAGTTTCTGCAATCATTACACTTGTGAGAGAGTTTCAAAACGACTGATGTCGACATTGGCATATATAGGTATCTCCTGATTCTATCAGAAGTTTTAAGTGGTATATGAAAAGGGAAGGTTTCATAAATTTTGCGCAAGGAGGGTCAGTTTGATGCATAACTAAATATTTAACTCTCGGAAAAAAAATTATCAATTTTTACAGGAAAAAAAAGAATGCATACACAGTTAAGTATCCTTAAGGCTGCTGTGTACTAAGAAAAAAAAATCGTGTTTCCCTTTTCCTCTTCTGCAGACTCTTGTGGTGGGAGGAGTCCAGTTGACAGTTCGAGAATTCCACCCCCCTTAGGATTGACATTTTGAAGGATTGTAATGGCTCTCTTTCTATAGGGGGGTTAAGCGCTACCCCCAAATTTTTTATTTAAAATATATTTTTTCCAACTATTTACAGGTATATAAATGCTGATAATCCAATAAAATTGGTATTGTCGGATAGCCTGAACTTTTCTGCAAAGCGCTACAGGATTCATTTTATAAATTTCGTCCACCGAAGGAATTTATGAGCGTTTAAAACACACTAGAGCAGATTTTTCCCCGAATAATTTAAATTTTAAAATATTAATTGCATTTTTTTTAAAAACGAAAAATGTACACAAATGTAAAATTTCTTTCTCTATGACGGAGTACAATTTAAAAAAAATCTTTGAATCCAAGTCGGCAATCCGTGGACAAATTTTCTTCATAGGTTAACATTGAGGTGAGAGAATCCAATGGGGTTAGTACATAGCAGCCTTAATATTTCTTTATTACTTCTTTAGAAAATAATTTTAGTTACGGATTTTACAAAATTAGAGCTTTTAATTACCTTATTCAAAATGTTTGTCGTAAAAGTAAAAACTATATATTGAGAACTTTTATGGAAGAAACTGTATCTAAAATTATCTTCCAGGCTTTTAGAAAAGGAAAGACTTGGAAGAGGGCAAATCAAACAAAAATGTCCTTAAATGCTTTCTTTTAAGAAGCCCATGCAAGGATATATACGCATATATATTTATGGCCTACTTAGATGATTTATATATATCTTTTATAAAATCTCACGTAACTCATTAACTTTGGGTAAAATGTTTCCTGAGATACCGCAAGTTATATTTATCTAAGCTCACTTTAAATTTAACCCTGAGATGCTTGGAAAACAAACTTCCCAATTCTATTTGTCTAAACGTTTTCAACCGACTTCATTTTATTGCATTACTTCAAAATTTCATTCTGGGAAGAAAACTGTTCTCCTTTAAATAAATACTGGAAAGTAAGTAATCCAATTTAAGTTAGAAGTAAAACGCTCACCTTGGACTTTAAGAGGAGGAAATTGTATTGTACGACAACCTCATTATGAGTGGTATTTACGTGGAGTAAGACAAGTGAACGCTTAAAATTTGATGTATTTGAAAAAAGGATTATGTAGTGTTTTTAAAGCACAAAAATTTATTGAACAGCAGTAAAAATTTAATACGACGGAATTGGTTTTCGGGAAATTGAAAACTGATTACATTTTTTTTCAAGCAGACTCGGGGATTTTCGATTGATTTTCTTACAAACCTTTTATATGCTTTCGGACTATCTGAAATATAAATGTGTTTTTGTTTATTTCTGTAGCGCTAAAGGTTGGAACAATTTAAATTCAAGCGATTTTTATAAATCCCCGAGACACTTTACCCATTATAATTGTAGATGCGGTTTATTCTTATGACGACATTAAACTTTTTGCTTTATGGAAGTCTAGCCACTCCGCTTTAAAGGATATTTTACAGACCACTTGTTTGCGTTTAGAGATTTGTCTGGTTTGCATTCAGAGATTTTTTTTTTGAA
This sequence comes from Dolomedes plantarius, assembly GCA_907164885.2. Lineage (NCBI taxonomy): Eukaryota > Metazoa > Arthropoda > Arachnida > Araneae > Dolomedidae > Dolomedes > Dolomedes plantarius. The sequence continues at coordinate 195,699,216 of OU015496.1, read as the reverse complement.
GCACCGAGTGAATACGCAACGAGTTTTCGTAAGCTTGCAAAATGTTGAAGTTTGTAAGTCAAGTTTGCGCACGAGCTGCTACTGTTAGGTATCAATTTTTACGGGCTTAATTAAATTTTTAAACACCGATTTGAGCTATATAAGCTTTTTTAGAGCTCCCTCTAAAACGATAACTAATTTTGACTGCAATTCCATTCATATTTATCCCCAAAGCCCCAAACATTTGACTTTTTCGTCAGCTTTTTATTTTTGCTTCAAACTGTTTTGTGGAAGATGTTGTATTCAAGGGGTTCCAAGATACAAAAATACTTCTATAATTAATACGGATTTTGCAATGATTTTTCTCAAATGTGCTTTTATTTAAAAATCATTATGCATAAAATACCCATTTTTTAAAAATTAAAACACCATCAACAAATTAATACTAAAATCTCACTTTAAAAATAATCAAATAATTTTTTTAATTTAAAATCTTATTCACCTTAGTTCGTTTAACATGAAAGCAATACCAATACGTTTCTTCCTGTGGGACAATGCTAGTTTTACTTTGACTTTGATAATAAATAGACTTGGGTCAAGTCATTTTGTGAGTTAAAACATAATTTCTAGAGAGTAATATATAATTTCCGGAAAAGACTCAAAGTAAATTTTACAAGGACCTCAGATTTATTTTTTACGTAAAATTTTAAAATGTTATTATCCCTATCACATAGTTACAATCAGAAATTTGATCAAAAGTTGCGAGTGGACAAATACTATTTGCCCTTGGAGATAAGCAATTTACTAGTTTGGAGAGTATTATGTACGTACAAGTACAAGGCCCACTCTTCAATTTATCCAACAGCTTTGTCCAAATAGACTATCTAAACTTAAATTTTGTTCTTTACCTAGTTATGTTAATCTAAATGGATCAGTAGGTTCAACCACATTAAAAAGTTCCACAAAGAGTGGGATTTTCTTTCTTTATCATGCTTACTGAAGCAGGTGCTTGCTGTAATGGTTGCATTCCTGGTTCTGGCACACAGGAGTCTTGTTTTATTTGATTGATGTTATCTTTAACTGGAAGCAATTCAGTTACCTAATTGCGGTACACTACCATGTTTAATTTTTCAGGATTCATATCAATAGTTTAACAAAATGTTAGCACTAAAATTTATATCACTGCAATGCTCGATACTTCAATAATCTTCACACTGGAGGATGGCAGTGAGACGCCAACGGTCTTTAACAGTCAGCCCAAAAATGACGACAATGTGGCTGCAACAGACTCTAACCGTCAGCACACAAATGACGCTTAAATGTGATGTCAACGGCCATCAAAGTGTTAAGGCTGCTTGGTACTAACCCTATTGGATTCGCTCACCTCATTGTTAACCTATGGAGAAAACTTGTCTTCTATTGACAGCCACACAAATGCTGATAATCCAATAAAAATGGTATTTTTAGATAGCCTTGCACTTTGCAACAAGATTCCTTTTATGGATTTTGTCCATCAAAGGAAATTATAAGCGTTTTAAAAAGAAAAGACGAAACCTTTGTGCTCGAGGAACAAACAGGAAATCCAACGTAACTAAAGCACAAATAGCAGTAAGGTGCAATTTTACTTACGGCCGTTTCGAAGCTGCAAAGGAGCTTCTTCATCAGTGCAAAGAACTTAGTGGCAGCTCAAACAGCCGAAAACTAAGCGACCATACACGTGTACAAGCACATTTTGAGCTGCCACTAAGTTCTTTGCACTGATGAAGAAGCTCCTTTGCAGCTTCGAAACGGCCGTATGCAAAATTGCACCTTACTGCTATTTGTGCTTTATTTACGTTGGATTTCCTGTTTATAAGTGTTTACCAGATTTTTTCCCCCCAAATAATTTAAATTAAAAAATATTTGCATTTTTTTTTAAACGAAAAAATCCCCAAGTTGTAAAAAATTTCTTTCTCTATTACGGAGTACAATAAAAAAATCTTTCAATCTAAGTCGGCAATCCTTGGACACATTTTCTCCATAGGTTAACATCGAGGTGAGCGAATCCAATAGTGTTAGCACACAGCAGCCTTAACACTTGTTACTAACGCAAATATGAAGCATACATTTGATCATCTAAGCGGTCATAAAAGTACATACCCCACTGCCCACTAGTTTTCCCTTAATAATAACAGGCGTTACGTTTCAATAATCCCCTTGCCTTAAAATCTAAATTTCATCGTTCTCTTTTCCGTTCCGACTCGCATTTTGGAGGCTTTTCATTTCATTCCGACTGCTCTGGAATTTCCCCCGGAATCGAAATCATTCTTCGTTAAGAGACAGGCTTAAACTGGGAGCAGTTAATCCAATTTTACGGCGGATGAAAAATTCCTCATAAGGGAGGATGCATCGAGCGGGTAAAAAGGCAAGAAGACCTCATTAAGAGAAGCTGATATAGCGGAAAGAGGTAGATATAAAAATGGAGCAAAGTACACAGAGGACAAAGCCTTTTTTTTGTTTGGTGGCACAGAATATTCGTTTGTCGAGAGAGCGGTTGAACATTTTATCCACTTTAATAAGTTCATACATGTTTATAGCAAGTATTTTATATTTTGTATCAAGTAGGGAGAAAGGGTAAATGCCTTTCGCTTCTGAATAAATTTTATACAATCGTGCAAACAAAGATGATATTTGTGGTAATATCAATATTTCTTTCATTCGGCCACTTCAATACGCCTTTGCGCGAATTGAAACGTTTTATCGAGTTCTAGTACATCATTACATTTATATGTGAGGACAAGAAAAAATATATCGTATTTTTCAGATCATAAGACACTCCTCAAATTTATGGGAGCATTTTTGGAAAAGAATATTTTGTTTTTCGTTAGGTATATAAAGATATGTTCAATTCATTACTTAATAAAGATAAAAAATAATGGAACCTCGATATATCGAAACTCTATATTATCGAATTCCTTGATAAATCGAAGTTTTTCCATTCCCCTTGAACCTGCTTAACACTCCCATATTATTTTTACCTCTACACATCGAAGGACTGGTCAGAAAGACCTCGATATTTCAATTTTTTTTGTTTGCTTGGCTTGGCTTGGAACCTCTATATATCGAAGTTTTTATTGGAAAACCTCTATATGTCGAAGTTGTTTTGATAAAATCAATAGCATTCAGAAGAAACTCAGTTTGTTCTTTGGGGAAAACCTCTATATATCGAAATCAGTCAGAAATCCCCTCGATAAATCGAACCTAGGTATTTCGAAATCCTCGATAATTCGAAGTTCTGTCGTTCTGCTTTAAGGTTCGATATATCGAGGTTCCACTGTACAATATATATATATATATATATATATATATATATAATAAATACATATAATATATCTAGTAAAATATTTATTTTATTTTAATGTTACCTTCCGACCATAAGACGCACCCCAATTTTAGTCTATTTTTTTAATCTAAAAATGTGTGTCTTATGTCCGAAAAATACGATAATTGTCAATAATTATTGACGTTGTAAAAATGCAATGTAATACACTAAGATTGGCATTTTTTTTTCACGAAGTCTATTACTTGATTTATTTTGGTACAGTTTGGATTTTTGACATTTGGATTTTGCAGTTTGGCAAAAACATGAGAAATTCTAAAAGATGTAATTTGAAGGTTAACAATACACAAATAAACCACCAAATGAAACACAAAAGATTTTTGTAAATCAAAACATTTGATTAAAAGTGTTAGTATACAAAAGGAAATATTTCAGTATACTCATTTAGGACTTTTTTCAGATATGAAAATACTTTTGTCGAAAAATACTTTTGTACGTTTCGGAATTCTTAATTCATTTTCGAATACTTTTGTAAATCGATTCTTCTGGTACAGATTTTCCAGAACTGATATTTCTGTTTCACTCATATACATAGCTTTAAACACCATACATAGCTAGATGTATGTTGCCATCAATTATTTGTTTGGATAAATAGCAGTCTCAAAAACAAACTTTTTCCCCCCTGTATTTAGATTTTCAGATTTAATTTTTCGATTATGAAAATTTTTTGCAGGAAAAAGTTTTCGAATTCAAATTTTCAATTCATTTTCGCATTTTTTATTACTATTTTCTTAAATTGATTCTTATAGAATAAAGATTTTCCAAAATTAATTCCGATTCATATTTATACAGAATTTAATCTACCATACAATTGTTGAAACTTACTGTCATAAATTATTTGTTGAGATACCTATTAGAAGCACAAAAATTCAGCTTTTATTCATTTTTATGATTTAAGGTTTACTTTTTAGATTATGAAAATAATTTTTTTGGGAAAAATGTTTTGTTCTCTCTAAATCCTTCATTTTCGTATATTTTACATAAATTTTTTAAAAAATAATTCTTCCCAATACGATTATTCTTAAACTGATTCTTCAGATTCTAATAAACAATTCATTTCTAAATACATAGAGCCATAAAAGTTTTGTTCAAAGAGTTACCCAAAACATCCCCTCATACATTTAAATTTACTTTTCGACTAAGAAAATACATTTTGCTGAAAAGTATTTTTGTAGATTACTAAATTCTTCATTCAGCCTCCTAAATTAATTTTCCCTGATACATGTATTCCTAAAATTGATTTTTTTATATTATTGTATGTACAGATTTTAATAAATGATTTATTTATGGATGCAGATTTCAATAAATTATTTTTAAAACAGCAGTTAGTGGCACAAAATATTTAACTTGGTTTTTCCATTATCAGATTTTTAAACCGACATTAATCAATTTATTTAAAAAATACACATTTTCATAAGCTATTTTAACCGAAAAGCATTAAAATAAATCATTTTCAACGGCCGTGTTTTATAAATTTTCCGATTTTGATTAGAATCCACTTTTTTAAGAACGGGAATTAATTATTATTTTTACTTATTCCTTAGTGCAGGGGTTCCCAAACTTATCCAAGTCATAGCACCCTTAAAGAGAATTAGAATTTTTTCACGGCACACTTGTCATATAATATCTATCTGTGGTATTATATTATTATATATAATATATATATTATATTATATATAATAATATTATACCACAGATAGATATTATATGATATAGATATTATATGATATATTATAGATATTATATTTCATATTTGTACGACTGTGAAAAAGAAATTTGAGAAGTAAATGGTAAGAACATTGATAAATTAATACAACTTGTGTTTAAAAATCACGCAAGTACTTTAATTGCAATTAATAGGAAAAAATATTAATAAAGTTAATAATAAAATTACCTTCCAAATGCTGTTGGTATATGTGTGTTTAGTTTTAGAGTGACGGGTGAGCCTACTGCTCACTGCACAATTGTTCGAATCGTGGAATAAAGCTTGATACAGGTACTCTCATTTTTTTTTTACATTAATTTGCGAACGATATTTGCTCTTTATAACAGCAGCTGCTGAAATCCCAGCTTCGCACAAATATAAAGGTGCAAAGGGAATGGAAACCCTTATAGCTTTTGCTCTTAGAATGGGATACTCATATATCATTTTATAGATATCCCAAACTCCGTCATATCCAAACAAGCGAATTCCGCTCTCAGGCTTTTGTAACTCGATAGCTCAATTACATTTTCTTCCTCTTGTGAAGTGAATTCTTTTGGAGCTTCAACATGGAATGGATCTTAGATCCACGCTAACTTCTCGGTTTGGTCTTCTGCGAAGTACTTTGCGAACCAGTCGGTTAGTTGCGATAGGTGCTCTGTGAAAACTGTCATCTATATATATAAAACAGTTCCGTAACTGACTCACTGACTGACATACAACGCACAGACTAAACCGCTGGACCTAAAGGGCTGAAATTTTGCATAGGGATTCTTCTTATAGTGTAGGGGTGCACTAAGAGAGATTTTTGAAAAATTCTTCTTAGATTTTTTTAAATTAAATTTTTAAGCTGTTTTAGTGACTTTTTTTAAGTTTGCATTTAGAATAATAATTTGAGGGTTATAAAATTTATATCACGAAAAAGATCATAAAAATTTCTTTAAAATGAAATCTTTTTCGAATCTTTACCTCTATTTTCTGATTTTTGGTGAATTTTTAAAGATCAATTTTTACAATTTAATTTATTAAATGCTGATCACGTGATTTCTTTTTCTGGTACTTTAAATAAATTTATCGTCACGTGCATAACAACTAAATAGATAAAAAAATATTTTTTTTTCATGCTAATACGGCAGAGGATTGGACATTATTTTGTCTATAAAAATATCCCTTATGATGTTTTTATAAATATATATATTTTTTCTACACCGATTGTATATATAGATCGTCGCATTTATTATGAATATATATATATATATATATATATATATATATATATTTTGGCATTAATTGCATACATTGACCATTGTATTTAATTTGAATGTACTCCGTAGCGAAGTGCGGGTTTTCAGCTAGTCATGCTATATGAAACCTTTTCTCCACTACAGACCATGTACTGTTGCAATACAGAGGTTTTCTGGAATAATCGGTCCTTTGGAGTTATATCGGAATAGTCCTTAGCAATAGATTAGATTGGAGATCATGGGGACACACACTTTGGGAACCCCTGCCTTAGTGTCATACACAGTTATATAAGGTGATTCACTCGGCAGATGCCCCGAATATTCTGTAATAACTCACTTCCAGCATACATGCAATGCAATTGATTACTCATACGTCAAGATAAATAGCGGATTTTTTGGTTAGTTATTACAGAATATTCGGAGCCTTTATAGAGGGAATCACTTTATATTTAAAAAAAATACACGAGAATTTTCCCTCTCTGTTCCTCGGCTTGGAATCATGCTTCCGCATTTATCTGAAAAAAAAAATGTTTTACCGCAAATGAAAGACATCTATTTCAGCGACAGATGACGGCAATAAAATTTCATAAACGCAACCATCATTCGAAAACATTTTACAACTATACAATCAAGTCTAAATAAAATCGGCTGGAGCAATAATTCCCGTTTTAACACTTTTGGGGCGATTTTTCGCCGAATCTAGCAACCTGTGAATCTTACTTTTTTGTTTTATGGACGATTAATACACAGTAAATCTTCATTGGGAATTAATTAGCTCAAACCTAAAAAAATCGCTAAATGGTTCTAAACTGGAACTTTAACCGTTTTCTTTTCAATGCGGCAGGCACTTGTCTCTGACTGTAGGTACTTCTGACATTGTCGCCCAGTGGCTAAGTGGTTAAGGCATAAGCCGCCAGGGGTGCGGGTTCGATTCCCGCGTAAGACTTGGCTGTATTCTGGGGAACCGGTCAGTCTTCCGCCTGCAAATGGAGCCCCGTCTAGAAAGGGGAGCTGCAAACCATCGTCCATCGCCGGTGTCATCGTTTGTCAATAAAATTCTTCTGTGATTGTGTCATTTGTCTGTTTATATCTTCCTTGTATTCAGATGTACACCGGACTGGGGTGTAATGTCGTCATCCCCCAGGGACATTAGCCCCAAAAAAACTTCTGACATTGGCCCAAGAAGACCCGCAAAGTTTGCTGGCTACTTTGTGGGTTTACTTTTATTATGGGACTTTTATTATGGGAGCACAATTTAGGTGAGTGAATTGGAACCTTTAATGCTCATAACTTAGTAACGTGGCCAGATTTTAACGGCACTTATTTCGTCCAGTTTCTACTCTATTCGGGATTACCGTATCCTTACAGATATCTTGGTAGTGTGCCCTTTTTTGGCGTATTGAATTACAGGCAAAGATTTAAAATTATATATATAGACTAGCTGAAAACCCGCACTTCGCTACGGAGTACATTCAAATTAAATACAACGGTCAACGTATGCAATTAATGCGAAAAAAAATATATATTTATAATAAATACGACGATCAATGTATACAATTGATGTAAATATATATATATATATATATATATATATATATATATATATATATATATATATATATATATATATATTTATAAAAAAATTGTAAGGGATATTTTTAAAGACAAAATAATGTAGAAGATAATATTCAAATGAAATCTAATAGGAGATACTAAAGAATATAGTACAGTTAATATAATAAAATTTGAGGAACATATCTTTTACTGTATTTTAGTATTTTTTTTGGATAATGTCCAATCGTCTGCCGCATTAGAAAGAAAAAAATATCTTTTTGTCTATTTCGTTGTTATCACGTGACGATAAATTTATTTAAAGTACCAGAAAAAGAAATCCCGTGATCAACATTTAATAATTTAAATTCTAAAAATTAATCTTTAAAAATTCCCCAAAAACCAGAAAATAGGGGTAAAGATTTGAAAAAGATTTCATTTTAAAGGAAATTTTATGATCTTTCTCGAGATATAAATTTTATAATCCTCAGATTATTATTTTAAATGCAAACTTAAAAAAAGTTACTAAAACAGCTTAAAAATTTAATTTAAAAAATCTAAGAATTTTTCAAAAATCTTTCTTAGTGCACCCCTACACCACAAGAAGAATCGCCATGCAAAATTTCAGCCCTTTAGGTCCAGCGGTTTGGTCTGTGCGTTGTATGTCAGTCAGTCAGTTAAGGAACTGTTTTATATATATAGATAAATAGACAGATAATACTGGTACACATTTTAGCTACACGTAGTCCCTCATTATTTTTCGTTCTTAAAAAGCCATAAAGCCACCATAAAGTCACTTAGCGATGTAGTAAATCAAACCCTTTTTTATCTTTAAGTAAAATCTTCTCTGTGTTACCATGATAAACATTTTAATCTGTGCATATTTAAACAGGTGAATCCGAGATAAGAATTTTTATAAAAGTGTTCCATTATTTTTTTTCCTTCTGCTTTTCTAAATCATTTAATTATCGAAAACTTTCCACTGCAGTCAAAATTATTTTCTATTCACAAGTAAATGGTAAGAAGATAAGCAGTTAATTGAGTCCTTTGAGAAAAGAAAGCCATACTTTTCTTTCTCAAAGGTATAAATTTCTTTTCTCAAAGGACTCAATTTTCAGCCGACTTCTTTCTTCTTTCTGCCGACAGATGGCAGCAGTAAAGTTTGAAATGAACCTTCTATATGCATATAATGATGAATAAAGCATGAAGTGATTAAAATGGCTGTAATCAATCGATTTTAAGTCAATCTAGGTGATCTTTTAATCATATTTTTGTTATAAGGATAATAATTAGACGGTGCATTTTCATCCTATAATCAGCTCCTTTGCCCCTGATACCGGGGATTTGAGTTTAATTCCCAAATCGGCCTTGTAGTTTTATGATGAAAGAAAAAAAAAACTGCTTGCAAAATTGTACGATAGAGCTGTCATCCGCATAGATGTTCTTAAGAAGTAAAAAAACGATTTTAATGTTCCTTAGAAGTGTTCAGGGCCACCCAGAGACTTTACGGGGCCTGGGGCAAACTTCTGTTGGGGGCCTCAAGAAATCTGATTAATCGAATAATTTTTTTAAAATTTTTTTGGGGCCCCCTTTTTTCAGGAGATTATTTTGAATTCTGAAGTACGGTACAAGTTTCAGAATTTTCTTTCGGAGGAAATCTAATAAATAAATTTTTAAAAATTTTTGGGGGCCCTTCCGGCAGTTGGGGGCCTGGGGCAAAGTGCCCCAGTTGCCCCCCCCCCTCTGGGCGGCCCTGGAAGTGTTTATTAAAGTAACACAGGGTAGACATTTTTGTTAATGCAAAAGGATTTCCAAGAAATTCGTCCTTTATTAATTTTATTTTTCTGCACTTCCGTTCGATTTATTTGCCTCAAACTTTCACCCCGTGATCAAAATTGTTTCCCCGCTAATGGATAAACTGAAAAGAGAAAAGCGACTAATCCAATCTGCTGCGAAAGAAAAAGCATCCATGTTTGACAAAGACGCGAGATGTAAATTCAAAGCAGAGAGGGGAGGAAAAGAGGAAAAACCTCGTTATCTCGAATCGATGCACCGGAAAAACTTAGAAAACTCGGAGAATAGATGCAGCTCTTCGTTCTGACTCGAGATAGTCATATCAAAAGTGAGAACAGACAAGCACAATTAACCTGCTTTTAAACCAGATAGGGAAAAGTCTGGAGGCAACGTTGTAAAATTTTATAACAATTAAAATTTTTTGTTGGTCAAAATATTTGACTTCCAAACACTCTAGAGGAATTGGAGACTGTTGTTATGGTGACAAAAATGCGTCAAATTTGCGCTTTTGATTGGAGAAAAATGATTATGTACTCGTTATCTGAAATGATGCCCGTAAAAGAAAAGAAAATTTCAAGTAAAAGAGAACAAACAGTTTTTGTTCCCTGAAAGTCCAATTTAGATATTCAAACGAAGATAACTACGCAAAATGGCAGGCATAGATCTCTGGCTCTGTTCTTAACGGAGCTCCAAAATTTTAGAATCGTTTTGGTTTTGAATAGAGAAGGCTGTGCAGAAAATCCCCAGAAGCACATTACTGGAGCTCACCCTAAGCGGAATAATTTACTCACCCAAGAGAAATATGCCAGTAATTGAAGAAAATATTCTGGAAGCTCAGTTCTCTAAGGAGAGTCAAAGTTTTGGAGAAATTTATGTATGAAATTGTAAGTTTCGTAGACTGTCTATAACTGAGAAAGAGACTTACACTGGGAAACACAATTTACTGATATGGACGATGAAGGAAATGGTTCCGGAGGCAAATGAAAAAATCTTCCAGATGGGGAATTTTCCCCGGTCTGGAGTCGCTGAAATGAAAATCTCTGGAGATTTCTTCCAGAACAGTTAAGCCTTTCTTATATATAGACCATTTGGATCGTTTGGTTTCGTTTTCATTTGATCAACTCAAAATAATTTGAAAAGTGAAGAATACTTTTTAAAGTATGCTTTAAAAAAATTGTCACTTTTCAAATTGCATATCTAATGTATGTATCTACATCTTTATCTGTTGCATGTTGTTTTGACCAAGAACAATATCTCTGAGCTCTATCGGCGTACAATTTCTGAAAGAATACGATACCTCTGAAGTTAGCAAAGACGGAAGAAAGCAAATTTCCCTAAAATCAGGACACGCGTTACCGAATTACGGATATTTTTTTAGGCTGTATTCCCGATTGCAAACATTTATCAATTTTATTTAAGATTAGTGCTATTTTTCGGCGAATACCGAAGAAAGGATCTATTGGTTATCTTAAAATGAAAAAAAAAAAATTACACCTAATCAGATTTTGCGAAAAATTACCGCCAAGAGTGTTAAAACAACAAAAGTAACTAACCAGAACTAAAGTTATTTCAAACACCATTTCATAGTGTATTTAGAATTGAAGAAAGATGGTATAATTTAAAATTTTCTTTCTGGACTTGACGTTTGAAACAGAAACTATTATGCCAAGGGCAAACAGTTCAATACGGAGAAAAGAGACACTGGCTCGGTAACGAGACTCTAAGGTGAGGAAATCGTTGCCTTAGCTACAAATCAAGCAAAAATGTACCTATCAGTATTCTTCTTTGTTGCACTATGTCAAATTCGAGAAATTATGAGGAATACTTAATTAAATTATCTGACTTATGGAAAACAAGAATGCAATGAAATTTTCGAGCTAATTACTTCTTCAAAAAAAAAAAAAAAAAACTTTACTTCGTTGCAACCCCCGAAATTATCTTGAGAGCTGAACCAATAAACAACGGACAACATTGGATACGACTGACCTTGTATAGCATCCAGAAATAAAGAAGTTTATTATAAGTTTTACATGATGCTTCCAGTTTTGAAGGTTGACTAAAAAAATGCGTGTATCATTAGCAATCTTTGTAACACACATATTTTTCCAGCTTTGTAATAATCATTAAAACTATGAAAAGAGCAGCAGAATTCTTTCTAAAGAAGCATAGGTCTGATTAAATGTTGATCGAGCAAATAGATGCTCATTAGATCATTCTTAGAAATCAGCTCTGTTTCAGCTCATGCACGCTACCAAGGAGAAATAGGCCTAGTAACTTCCCACACGGGTTAGGCAATCTTTTCTTGTTTGAATATCATTTTACGTTCCACCACCTGCCTTAAAAACAAAGCTAGGAAAAGGATGAAAAGAGTATAATATTGCCACGAAGACTCAATGTGAGAATTCACGGTGAACTCGCTTATGTATTTTTCCCCAAATTTTAAGCGAGGGAAATATTTTCAGTCACGGCAGGATTTTCACGCAAAAAAATTCTCTATTTTGGGGAAATAAACTTTTTAGAAGCTGAAAGGTCGAAATAGACACACTTCTCCCTGTCACACGTCTGCGTAGAATTTGCTTGTGCACGCGAAATTATCAGGATGCGCTATCTTATTGCGAGTGGATAAAGCACAGCATTAATTAAAGACATGACCAGCCGATTTATTCCGTAATATCTAAAAACGAATTTTCAGTCCATTAAAATGTTTAAAACTAAAATAAAATCATGTTTTTTTCAATTTTTTTCGCTGAGTTATACATTGGACAGCAATTCAAATTATGTCCAATTCATGCAGTATCATGGAGGGTATTTCGTGTTATCTCTATATATAATACAGTTCCGAAACTGACTGACTCACTGACATACAACGCACAGACCAAACCGCTGGACCTAAAGGGCTGAAATTTTGCATGGAGAATATTTCTTATAGTGTAGGGGTGCACTAAGAAAGATTTTTGAAAAATTCCTCTTAGATTTTTTAAAATTAAATTTTTAAGCTGTTTTTGTAACTTTTTTTAAGTTTGCATTTAAAATAATAATTTGAGGGTTATCAAATTTATATCACGAGAAAGATCCTAAAAACTCCTTTAAAATGAAATCTTTTTCGAATCTTTACCTCGATTTTCTGATTTTTGATGAATTTTTAAAGATTAATTTTTAGAATTTAATTTATTAAATGCTGATCACGTGGTTTCTTTTTCTGGTACTTTAAATAAACTTACCGTTCACGTGCATAACAACGAAATAGATAAAAATATTTTTTCCTTGCTAATGCGGCAGACGATTGAACATTATCCAAAAACATATTAAAAAACAGCAAAATTCCTCAAACTATACTATATTAACTGTACTATATTATTTAGTATGTCCTATTAAATTTAATTTTAATATTTTCTTCTACATTATTTTGTCTATAAAAATATATCCTACGATTTTTTTATAAATATATTTTTTTGTTTTTTTTACATCAATTGCATACATTGATCGTTGTATTTATTATAAATATATATATATATATATATATATATATATATATATATTTATTTGGCATTAATTGCATCATACATTGACCATTGTATTTAATTTGAATGTACTCCGTAGCGAAGTGCGGGTTTTCAGCTAGTAAATTATATATACATTTGGAAGCATGACGCCGACCGTCTAAAGATACAAAAAAAAAAAAAGTTTTATAATACTCACTGCCATGTTTTCGATAGCATTCCACCTAATCATTTAAACACACTGTTCATTTCGGTCGTATATTCCATACAGAATATTTAGGGCCTGCACCGTTATAACGGATGTATACATGTACTTCATCTAACATAACTTACTCTACTAATCGGTGCAAAATTTGACGGCCAATAGCAAAACATAATTAGTAAGTTTAGGCGCAACTAAGTGTACTAAGTATGTATATGGAAAGGGCGAAGATCCCTTCGCCCTGCGACGTCAGACCCGCAACTTTGTTTGACAGTTAAAAATTATATAAATTATCTTTTCCTTAGCATTAGAAAACTCAAAAAATGAGTATAAAATACGGTACGTGAAAAAAGTGCTACATCAATTCCATTTTCGAACATATCAGAAAATATTTAAAAAAGCGAATACCTAAAAATCTTAAGGGGACAGTGAACTTTCAAAATTGCGAAATTTGTCCAAAATTTCGATTTTTTAATTTTTTTGAATTGTGAAACTACGGACGAGTAGGAATGTGTTGCAAAAATAATTTTTAATTTCTGTGATTATTTTTCAAGTTATAGGCATTTGTATTTAATTTAGATATTATGTGGTTACTAATAGCAATAATTTTAAATGTGTTTTTCTCAAAATAAAAATTTTCAGGTCATACGAATATTCAAACTGCTCCAGGCGCATTTCTAATTATCGTATTCCTTTGAAATTTAAGTTTTATATACTTAACTGTATATCAAATAAATATTATTGAAAATAATCATGCTTCGTAGCTCAGAATTTCTAAATTTTGTACTTGAAAAGATGATTTATAGGTATTTTGCGTCATAAAAAAGGTGTTTTCCCTATTATTATTTTTTTTCTCTTTATATGTTTAATGAATGCTTAAAATAAGCAATAAGTTTCATTGTTATTTCTATAAGGTATCCTGTAAATAAAAATTACCATATTATATGCAAAAGAAATGCGCATGGAACATATTTAATTAGGTCAATTTTTGATATAAATAATAATTCATAACTCATGAATTATTCATATTTCACCATTAAATTTTAACCACTTTTACATATATATGGTACTAATCACATATTCAAATTTAAAGCAAATCCATTCAAAACAAAAAAAGTTAGGTTTTAAGGTCCACTGTCCCCTTAATGGTGTTTTGCCTGCTTTGATTCAAAACTACAGATTCTTTTTTTTATTATTGACAAGACATGGAAATCAGTTAAATAAAAAAAAAAACTAGACAGCTGAATGCGGTTAAATTATCACCGAAATTAAACAATCCAGTATTCGCTATGTAGCACCCCACAAAAATCTGCTTTCCAAAAACCAATTAGTCAAAGTTCCTTTATTTATCTGTTGTAATTGTCAACTATTCTTTTCCCAAATGCATCTAACGCGTTTTAGGGCATCAAAGTGTTTAAGGGTTCACGTAATAAACGTAAATCAGAAAATGAACTTTAAACGGTAAAAAAAAAAGGCGATTCTGGAACGGAAAACGACCCTAATGAGGCGACGCTGAATAAATGTTCACACATTCGTATACAAACATCTCATGCGTAAAGTAAATTCCAATTTATCTCAGCTGCCCCTAAATAAACACAACTCAGACGAAGGTACCCAATAGAAAATACTCATACGGATCATTTAATTGAAAAGCGAATGACATCATTTGTTCTAGTAACCTCAATACGGATACCGTAAAAAATTACCCAGCTAATTGAAACGCGCGTTTGATAAGAGAATCGGTGCAAATATTCAAAAACTTACGCGGCTTATACATCGTGTCAATTTGCTAATATTTCCGCTCTTTGCGTTATAACGCTAGAAAATTTGGTTTCTGATTTAAAACGTCAACATTTATTTTTTTCAGAAAGTAGAAAACAGAAGACTCGCGTTACAGCGATCTTTGATTTGGCGACCCCACCGTAATGTAACCGATTGTGAAAGCTCCAGAAAATGTTCTATCATGAAACGTTATTTTAATTATATATATAATAGCCGTTGTCTCTGTATAACACTTCCGGGCTGTACTCATCTTTCAGTTGAAGCCCCCAGTAAACAAACGGCCGGTTAGGCTTAATTTCAATTTCAGATGTGGATTAGAATTTTTTCTTACCTAAAAACTAATATCTTCTCCATCAAATCCCGTTTGTTCAGCCTATTTTTCTATAAAACATTCAGAACTAAAAAAAAATTGGATGCTTTTAGCTGTATATTTAACAGTTTTTAAAAATCTGTTTACTTTTGCGATGAATTCTGAAAGTAAACAAACTTGAATGTGAATGAATCAAGTAGCTCAAGTATTCATATCGCGTAGTGAGCTGTAAAAAACTGGATGGCAGTCTACTACTCCAATCGCATGAAAAACTAAATAAATAAAAAATAATGAAAGGGTTTGCTTTTACAAGGTGTGGATTAAATGCAATATTGTTAGATAATTCGGGATATTTTTAAACTTTCATATACTTTTTCCATTATGACGTCATTAATATTATTATGACGTCAAAATGACGGGTTGGATGGCAGTCTACTACTCCAATCGCAGGAAAAACTAAATAAATGAAAAATAATGAAAGGGTTTGCTTCTACGAGGTGTGGATTAAATGCAATATTGTTAGATAATTCGGGATATTTTTTAACTTTCATATACTTTTTACATTATGAAGTCATTATTAGTATTATTACGTCAAAATGACGGGTTACCTTCTAGTATCGATATAACGAGCAGAGAATATAGGCGGAAAGATTCGTTAAAGTAGCTTTATCCATTAAATTTACCGCTCAATGTTTCAGGAAACCTAACCATATTCCGCTGTCCCCACACAATAGAAAAAAAGGGCCTCTATATTTAAAGTCGTTTTAATCGATTTAGACTATGACAGCTTTGATTGAGCTGCACGAACTAGCCTTCATAAGAGGAATTGCTAAGGTAAAAAAAGGCTCCTCGTACCCAGGATCTATGGATCTCAGTATCACTGTAGGGAAAATAATTCAAAAATTTGAGTTACTCTCAATTTAGAGTGGTTCCGTTCTGTTCCCTCCAGCGTATATGTTGGTTATGCTATGCCAAGGGTGAAGCCTGGGTGGACGGACAATAAGTGCGCTAGATGCCTACTTGAAACAGATTTATTTGTGAATCAAGATGCATTTTCTCCTTATTGACCCTCCCTATACAGCACATAACGTATTATATACATCTAAAAGTCGTTATTTTGCTTCCAAAAATGATTGTCACGATTTTCAAACGTTCATTACACGAAGATTTAGAGCGTCTAAAACTTGAATCCTTTTTCACGTGATAAGAACGCTTGGCGATCGACGTGTGTTGAACCATTTTTTTAGGTCTTGGAGTAGTGTCCTGTAATGTATCTGAATGTCTAAAAACAGCGCTGATCTGCACCAAGTCCCAAACTGCACATTTTTCTTCCATGCCTAAGCACTTCACTGTGCTGCATGGGCCCGGGGGTAGATGTACCCGATCTCAATCAACAATGTTCTCTCACCCATAGTCACTGAACATAAGAGCTAGAATTCCAATACATTGAAAACTCTCCCATTACATACCCATCCCGTGTCAAGTAAGTGTGATAAACATGTACTCATCTCTGTTGGAGTCTCGAGGAATGTACCGAGGTGACAGCAAAGCATAGATAACTACATGTAGTTTTTGACCCCCTTAGCTCCCCAAAGGCTAAAAGTTCAGAAGATGATATCTACTATGGACAGAACACATTTCCCTGAAAATGAGATCCACAAAACTAGCATCTCTAAAAAAAAAAGCCTTTAACATCCCCTCACCACCACCATCATCATCATAATTGGTACGACAGCCCCACATGGGCTCTGTTCTTCTCTAGAAGTTTATAGGGTTCTATTTCTTATTTACCCTGTGAATCCTCTAACGGTCCAGGCATACTATAAAGTAATAGGCATAAATATAAATAATTCCTTTATTTTCTACGTAGAGGTGGACTAACATAGACCGACTTGGGACTTCAAATAATAACACGACAGTACCGCAACTTGCGGTACTAAGAAACTGAACTTTAAAGTCGTAATGAGACCTTTCAGGCAGAGTATACGTTCACTAGCAAGACCCGTAACCATCGGGCTCTGAACTAACTATGGAAATGCTGCAGCCACCTAGGCTAAATACTAATACGTGCTCTATCAATTAAATACCGCTATCACCTTCAATCTAACTTTTCTCGACTCTTTCGTATCTCTACTAATAGCCTAACGCACTACCGTACAAATCTCCACTCCCTTCTTCGGCTCTTGCCAATTCAGCGTGTGTCACTTAAATAGACCAGACACCTGCTCCGAACTCACTTCGACTGGCCTGCACTGCGCAGCTACCAGAAATTTGCATCTGAGCAACACGCGAACCCTACAAGTTTTCCCCAAACTACCCTCTCACCAGCCTTGGATCTCCAATTGTTAACCTTCATGGCACTTAAAGTCTGAATCCAGGCAGTCCTTCCATCTCTTTTTTAATATCCCCTCAACCCACCAAATATTTTTTTATTTAAAGCACTATCTAATAATAATAAGGCATATATATTATAAAGCATCTTATGGTAATATGTAGGTCCTAATAATCCCAAGACAAATTGAAATTTTACCCAGAAAATCCCATTTTATATGAATCCCCAGAAACCGTTGTCATAAAAGCGCAATGGGAACCCGAGTTCGCGTTTCCTTTGCCTTGACAACACTTTACACAACCTCAAACATGATTGGATTGAACACGCAAAAGTTCATTTTGCACAAATAAAGAGGAATTTAAACGGTTTTCAAGTAATCCATGGCAACGGTCCCCGCTTTCCTATCCTTCGTTAAAACACGGGATGGATGGAAACGGAGAAAAATGAGATGAGAACGCGATTTGAAATAGTGACTAAAATTTTTAAACGCATAATCGACAGGGTATCACCAGCGCATCAGTGAGAAATTAATGTTTCTTACCGTACGATATCCTAGTATTCAGTTATGCTTTTAGTAAATGAAATGTTTATGTTAGGAATTTTACGCTAGTGTAAAATATAATGTTACCTTAACAGATCACACAGTCATCTCGGGGTCAGTTCAAATGGTAATCACGCTCGAGAAAGGTAAATTGCAACTACTGATGTCTGCGTTGACTTTTGCGAGTATAAGTTCCAATTTTCTACCGTGTTACGATAGTATTGAAATAAGAAATTATCCGTCATAGAGCCATGTTTATCTGAAATCCTTTTACTGTCTGGCATAATATAAAGGTGGCCCAAATGAAAGTTGAGACTTCTGTTTTAGCGACATTGGTAAAATACCCAGAGACTTGTATGTTACGAAACAAAGTTGCTATCTTCGGAAACTGTCAGTTGTCGTAGAGTAAAATGACAATGTATCCGCGGAATTAGAAATTGGAAGAAGGAAGCGCAAAGAATAAACTAATTGGTGGAAACGAGAGTAAAATGTGGGAAGGCTAAGAAGTGCCAATTGTAAAGCGGGCTATAAAGATAACAGAAGGAGATAAAGAAGGGAGAGGCACTTACAGAAAGATGTACATGAAATTAATATGCAAAAGGGCTGTTTGAGTAAGGAGCAAGAAGAAAAGGTAAAAAAGAGGACCAAAGGTATGGCCGTAATAAAAGGGGGGGGGGCACGCAAAAGTCTTTAGCCCGGGCCAGGTTGGCCCAGATCCGTGGAACGATGAGAGTGGGGTCACGACGAGAGATACTCCCACGAAGCCCAATGGACGGAGTAAATATTAAGAATCAACCGCAAGCCAATCAGGTGGTAAAAGGGAAGAGCCAATATAGCCAATAGGAGAGAAAGATATGGAGATGAAATAACAGAATTGATAGAGATAAGCAACACATTTTGTTGGCTGATAGACAAAGAGGTTGCTTAGAAAAACACGTCGAGTACCGTTAGATGTAGCGTCATATGAGGAGAAGTGAGCTGATAGATGAGAGGCAACAGTATGGTTTAAAAGTAATTCTAAGCCCATGTATACTGATGAGAGTATAAGGCGATACTGATGAGAGAATAAGGACGTTGAAGTCCAAAACCGACGATTGTTGAAGAAGTGGTTGATGCAAAGGTGTTCCGCCATAAAGCGATAATGACGCCAGATGCAAGAGAGGTTCCCGATCCAGTATGACCGCCAGCCGAAGAGTATTTGTTCGACACCGAACTAGTGATTTCGTCTATGAACAATACCAGTGAATGTTTCTATGAACAATCCTAGTGCCTCAAGACAATGCCATTCCCAGACGAAGGGCCAACGTCATTACAAACTCACATCAGCAACGAAGTTACCGTACTTCCCCCTTTCTTCCCAATTATGTGCATAATCACTGCTTCACCCAATTAAGAATAGTTGATAATAAGAATTAAGCTGGTATTGCGCGAATGAATTAACATATATAAATGAGTAGAATTAGCATCATGTCAGAAAATTGAGCCAGGTAAATAATGAGTGATATTTATATGAGATGATGTTATAATAATTGAATGAGTTAAATGTACGGGTTGAGTGTCATAGATAATTTACATAGTAATGAATTTGTAAGTGATATGTGTAGATGAATTATGAGATATATAGTAGAAGTGTATTGTATAATATTATATGTGTTTAATCAATAAATTAATCTGTCATTTCAAGCCAGAGTGGTTTTCAGTCGTTAAGGTCACAACGAATTCTACTTTATTTCTTGCAATGTACTAACCACACCCCATACCCCATACTATATCTTTCACCCCCACGTACAGTAAGTATAAACTATTATTTTTCACTGCCACATCAGTGTGCTGTCTGAACGTGTTTAAGAAAGGTGAATACGTATGGTTGGGACACTGATTCGTCCGGACAGGCCCAGTGAGCAGTTATTCAATTTTTGACGGCAGAAGGTATTAGTGAAGCCGAAATTTATCATCGTAAGAGGGATGTGTATAGACATGAGCACAGCGCCCAGCTTTCAGATATAGTATGGGGTATGGGATGGTTTATGGAATTTCGTAACGTACGTGTGAGCCCTGTATATGCCGAGACCTGCTCAAGCACACTTGGCCATCACCATGGAATCGACTGCCGTGGATAATATTTGCTACGGCGCTTCCGCTTGGAGGTCCTCGACCATTCGAGAAAATAGATTTGGAAGAAAGATAAGTATTTGAAAATGATCAACAGTATACATAACAAAGTGACAATTTCTGGAAAATACGGCTTTTAATCGAGCCTTTTCCGCAAACAAAATTGTGGATGTTTATCACGTGGCAGCCCGGATACGCTCTCGTAAGTAAATAAAAGGGGAGAAGTTCCAGTACTCACGTGTAGTTGAACTTGTCTACGGCGACGGACATGTGCCTGGGCATGTGCGGGCAGCTGTACATGTTGCGGTCGTCCTCCGGTATGAGGTCAACGTCGTGGAAAACGAAGCACCCGAAATCCAAGTCTCGGAGCGACTCGCGGACCCCGGCGTTCATCAGGACGCCCTTGTTGAAGGTGTCGTTGCCGAACTGAAAACACAAAAACATGTGAATGTCTCGGATGCGAGCGAGCGTGTTCATTCATGTCAATGCTTAGTGTTCGCCTTACTTGCGACCACGATGTTTTTCTGTTATTTTGTTAATAAAAAAAAAACTGTATTTTTGTCTTCCGGAAATGGTATTTTTAATATAAATTTCGCATCTAGTGCTTACCGCTGCGAAGTTTTGTAAAAAGAGTTAAAGCGGGATACCGCTACGGATATAATTAATTTCGTTCCAAAAACGGTAGTTACTTGAGTTAGTTAATCTGTAAACAGTTCCCAAAGGAGAGGATTATATTTTGTATCAATATTGTATTCTGTGGTGTAAGCGTTACAGTGAGCGTGGATGGAGACATTGTCAAGAGTGTGGACATTGTTAAACAAAATCTTATTGAAGTTCTCCGCTTCGATAGTTTCAACGGAATGATTGCATTTTGATTTCTGAGGGTCGATAAGGGCACCAGTCCCACATAAACTCAATACAGAGAATTTAATCCCAAGTCTTTCCCATGTTTAATGGATATGTACAACTGAATGACGTTAAGAGCCGATTCCATTGTTCAGATTATGAACACTGGCTTTGAAATTGAAGACTAGGCTATACTGATTTGTTTTAAATAGACTAGACAACTTGCAATATACTGTAACTTGTTGGGTCACCCACTATTCATAGGTTATAAGGAAAACAAGCTATTTAATAGAATAGATAATCTACAACTCGTTGAGTCACCCAGTATTCATAGGTCAAGAAGAATGCAAGCTAATGTCAATATTGCAATAATATGAAGGTTTGTATTGCGGTAAATTAATTTTAAAACATCAATCAATTCATGTTATTCAAAATTCAAGATACGATAGATTTACTCCTCATTACTTTGAGAAGCCATTAATCTGAATAAACAAAGAGCGTTTACGATGACATTTGAACAGATTTTCGATGTTTCAAAAATCATTTGAACATTTTCCTCCCTGTTTTTTCCGATTAAACACATAACATGATCAAGGTAGAATCCTTTTTCAGAAAAAATGAAGTTTTTTCATAAATAGAGATTGCTCGTTCAGCTGATAGATGACATAATACAAATTTAAAATATGAATTTTAACCCATAATTCCTTCTTAATGATGAATATACTATGCTGACTAACGTTACGTTTAGCTTATACTTTCAAGTATAAGCTAAACGTAACGTTAAGTATAACCTAACCTAACGTCAAGTAAACTAAACTAAACGACGTAAGCTCAAGTATGACTTTTTGGAAAGATTTCTCGCCAAATCTGGAACGACCTCAAATTTAATTTTTGTTGAACGGATGATCTTACTAGATGGCATTTCATTGGTCTGTTTAAACGTTTCGGTCATCTTTTGTAGCACGAGGGTTAGACAGATTGGGACCTGTAGCTTAAAGGCGAATACGAATTGCTACGACAACCCATGTATATGGCGCGATTTGAACTCAACTCTTGTTCCGAAGACCAGGGCATTCGGCCTTCGCCCTCTTAGTTTCGTAGGACATTCGAAAAAGAAAAATGAAAGGGCTACTCGAAACTTTAAGAACAAAATGCAAACAGATCGACAACCCCTCTCTCGATTTTGAAGATACTAGACTTATAGCCCGTCTGCACACGGAACAACTCAAAAGAAACTGATAACTGACTCAAATCACAAACCAGCCCGTGATGAGTCGTAACCTATGTAATTGAATGGAGCCACGCACACGGCGCAACTGGTTACTGGTTGCGCCGTGCGCGTGGCTCCATCTTTCTAATCTTTTCTGATGGTTTATTCGATGGTTTCCGATAGTTTTAGGATCGAGTCGCGACCCACCTGTAACCCTTCCGCGACCCACCGTTTGGGAACCGCTGATCTAGACGATTCGAGGATACAGGAGGTGGGTAGAATAGACAAAATCTTCCTCACCTGTTCGACGACGTACACCCTGTAGTGGATCTGTTGCCTCTGGAGCAGGGGGTGGAGAGTGTTGAGCAGCGTCACCAGATGTTCCTCCCGGTCCCTGTAGGGGATGACTATGGCCACCTTGTGCCGGGAGATGCACGGGAGAGGGGATGGCTGCACCAGAGACAGGTTGTGCTGATTGAGATCCGGGCGTAATCGGCCCTCTGCAACGAGACAGGGAAACTTGAGAAATGACAAGCATTTGCGGACAAAAAGGGGTACGATATTGTCACGGATATATCCCGAGACAGGTTGACAGTTGAAAAATGCTAATCTAAGCGCGTGCTACTCGCACGGATTATAGTGATGCGTTGTCAGTTGCGCAGAGCAACTTCCTTTCGTTGGAAACATTTTCTTTGCAATAGGCGGGTTAGATAATTGCATTATCATAAAAAAGAAGATTAATCGATTCAAAAAACGAGTTCTTCATTTAGGGGTATTTTATGCATAGCAACTAAGGAAGCAGGTAAAATGATATCACACGAGAAAATTTCAAATTCAGGAATTAATTTCGTGTGCCACTTTGATTTTACCTACACAGTTCCACTAACTACAAGTTTACCTCCAACTTGCACCAATTTTACAAAATCTAATGACACAGATTACATGCATACTTCTTAGTAGATTTTCATCATGAAAAAAAACTTATTTTTTTATACTGTGCATTTTTCAGTTGTAATTTTTACTAATAAATAATTTCAGCTCAATTAAAATCAAGACAAAATTACACACATATATATATATATATATATTAAGAGTGCAGCTTTTGGTAGACATGACCTGAAAATGACACTTTGAAAGGATTAGAAAAGTAACGTGTTAACCGATAAACTGTGTACGTAGAAATAAATGACTAACATTAGAGTATCTGTTTATAGGAGAATTTCTCAACCATGGATTTTTCGCGGCTAGATTTATATCTGAAAAGGAGATCCTACGTACAAATTGGCATGCAACTCGGGTCTAAATCCTAATGATATCGACAGCAGGGTGTCTAGACAATCTAGAGGAAAATTGTTTAGGGAAAATTTATAAAGCAATACAGAACTTGTCAAAATAAATATTTGAGGGAAACAAGCAATTTACTGGTAAAGGAAAAAACGTCTAAGAAGCTGTTCACATTGCATCCGTAAGAGCTACTGGTATTGAAATATATTTTACCAATTACAGACCTCCAAACGATTTGCCACGAAATCATTAAGGTCTGTGATTGGTTTAAAATACATATGTCTAGGCGAGTAACGCTAACGCTGACGCTGACTGACGCAGTACTCGGAATCCACCAGCATCAGCGTTAAAGATTCCGTTAGCACTGATTGGTTAAATGGGTAAAAAATAATTGGTTAAAATTTTTTTCGCTGACGCTGGCGGATTCTATGTGAACAGGCCATAAGGGTCTATCCGTATGAATGTGCAATTTATTAATTAAAATCATAGTGAAATACTTTAAGTTTTGCTTCTAAAGGAAGTAAAAGAATATTAACACTGATTGAACTGATTGAACTATTGACACTGATTGAATATTGAACAGAAAACTTTGCAGATTTCAAATTTTACATGATTATAATATTTACTGAATGTATAATCACTGCAAAAGACGCATCTGTGAGCAATGTAAACGTAAACCCATGCAAACAAATGCTTATACGTAGAGAAACGTACGCATGTAAAAACATCGTAAAAGCATATAAAAATGTAAATTAGGTGTAAAATAACTGAGAAAATAAACAAAACTTATATTAATTTACAACTACTCAAATTAAAAAAAAACTTTATGATTTGATTACAGGAGAAAAATATTTGAATTCATTATTAATTGAAATCAATACAGAATCATCCCCAAATTTTGTAAAAGATTACATTTTCTATTCATCGGTGACGTAAATTTTTGCATACCGCTCATTACCAATGGCGATGGATTTACAGCTTTTGTTCTGCACCTTTATTTAAAGACAAGTCCAGAAGAATAAAAGGTGATAGAATTCCGATATTTATTGCCCATTACATTCCCGAAATAGTCAGCGAAACGACTATTAATTACCTCTTAAATTCCTTGAGAACAGTAGCACTTAGACTTTTTAACGAGCATAAAATAACTTTAAAATTTCGATTAATTCCACCGCTGGGCGCTGAGCGGTGGATGCAAGAGGAAAGATCCATCACTTCATACCTACGGTGGAAAACCCCGGCCGAAATTAACGCAGATGATTTCTAGAGAATCATTACCAGTACATAACAGTAGAACAAAGCGGCGGATAATTATTGATTTCTGCCGTTCGGGAACCAGGCTACAAAACAAAGGCTTGTGAAATATGAATAAGCGCTTTATTGTCAATGAATGGGCCGCGGATAAAAGCCGCCATTATTGAGTGGCGAGGAATGAATAAAGCATAAGCTTTCCGCTTACGCTGTTTTTCTTTTTAAATGTATTTTTCAATTACAGTTTAAGGAGAACGAGAAAGTCTTCTCTTTTTCTACTCCAGTTTTCAAGTACTCCTTTTTAGGAGAGAGAGAGAATTCAATCCAGTAGAAGTATTTTTACCGCGAGATTAAGGTAGCTTTGATATTTTAATGACCTTATTTTAAACTTATAAAAAGGTACTTCAATCGCAATTCTTTGTCGATTCGAAAGCCCCGTTCTGAACACAATTTTCGGGATAACATTTTCAATAAACGATATTCTTTTGAAATCAAATTGCATAAAGGTCTAACAATTTAATCAAGTCGATTTATGCAGTTATTCTATAGATATATAAATAAAAAAAATTGTGTTGCGAACGAGGACTTTGAAAAAACAAAATATTATAGGAAAAAAAAAGCTTTTCAGTAAAACAGAAAAAGTTAAAAAAAAAGTTCTTTAAAAAGTTCACTCCCTCCCTTTTGTATCGAGTATAATGGATATCTTTTCAGCTGATAAAGACCTTATACATATCACCGAGTACGTATGGCTTCATTTATATTTTACACTTTTGATCAAGATTGCAGAATATTTGGGAATAAAAATGTCGGAAAGGAATTCCCCCGCCCCATAAGCATAACTAAAGCATTTTTTTACACTCATTACCATGGTTACAATAGAAGTAAAATTACTAAAGTAATTCTGCACCATCTTTTTTTTTGGTAATCTACATAATATTTAATTATTATCCTAAGCTATAAAAGCCCATTAGAAGAAAATTACCTATAAAGCCGATTAGATTAAAGTCTTATATTGAATAGCTATGCTGGCCATAAATCGTGAAATAAATTTAAGTATTTCAATATATTTAATTATCAGCTGGTATCGAGAGGGATATATTTTATCAATATCTGAAAATTAAATAAGAATTATATTTCAGTATAATGTCATAAAATGGAGACGAAATCTATTAATCTTTATCTTGTTACATTAAACTGATTAGTCCTCATGACTAAATGTCTGTCGCGTCGTGTAAAAAACAAAACAAAACATTAAACTGTTCTGTTCCTATGTTCTTTTTGTGAGACCCAGGGTCAGATTCAACTTGTTTCCAGCCTTTAGCATAAAATTTTCCCTCTTTGTTTTATATCTGATGCACAAAAAGCTGCCAAATTAATATATATTATTCGTTTTGCTTGAAACACACTTAAAATACTTCTAGGTGGACATGCCCGGACAGGAAACTCTAATCAATAAAAAACATAACCTTGACTTTCAATTTTATGCATAAGTAACAATTTGTTTCGAAACGTACAGCCAAAACTATAGGTACCGTATCTTTCGCTTAACAAGATTCATTGTCCGTTATTTCTTTTCAGTGCAAAAGAAATGCAAAAAGGTTCATTGAACGACACACTAAACAAAAATGCTACTTTTTTATTTTCAAACTAGCGCCCGTCCCGACTTTGTCCGGGTTGAACAAAATATTATACCAATAAATTTTCAGTTGATAGCCAATAAGTTCTTTTTTAAAAATCTTTTCAATAAATCTTTTTTTACCTTAATAATAACCTAAATAATACCTTAAATTAATTTTATGTTAGTTAATAATTAAAATAAATTTTTTAAAAGAAAAAGGCGTGCCGGAGAACGGCTAGGCTCGACCCGCTAGCGTCAGAACAGAAGCCCACCGCGATAGCACCACGATAAGGATCGTTGAAATCTTCGGAACAAAAAGCGGTAGAAGACAGTAGCGGAAACAATGGAGATTGTTAGGATTAAGCCCCTAACTTTATTTCTACTGATCAGATATACATAATATATAGCCTATGTCCATCTGGAATAATGTACCTTTCAAACAGTGAAAGAATTTTTCAAATAGGTGCAGTGGTTCTGGAGATTACCCACCACGTACAAAATCGCTCTCTCTTTATATATAAGTATAGATATAGATTTTCAATGCAAAATTAAATCTGTTTGGGCAATTAAAAACACATACGTAGGTTACTATGTGCGTGATCATCACTGACAGCCTATCACTGACCCTAACAACACAGGCTCCTCAATGACTATACAGATATAAGTGCAAAATTTTACAGTCATCTTTATAATCACCTTCCCTCATACATTTTTACACGCGCAGACCTTCAGCCTGGGTGCAATGGCATACATGAAAGAGTCCAGTCCACGCGGTATTTGTGAATCCGTGAACTGCATGCCATACAGGGAGCTGCGATGTAGTGCGGTGGAGCATTGTCGGAGTTTTAAGCTCAAAAATGTTTGCTTGATTGGTTTGACGCGCTAAGAACCTCTTTTGCTTCACGAGGCTTAAACTGAATGGGATCTGCATCTTAAAGACGATTCCGAAGTGTCACACACACCTCCATAGCCCTCAGTCTCCGAAGAATAGCGTCCGAGCGGTTTGACTTCCGTTCGGTTTAAATTTGACGGAGCCTCTTAAAAGCCATAATAAATATAAACAAAATTAAAAATAATTGTATACCAATACATAAATAATAAAAAATTTGTACACCAATTAATTTCATTAACATACACAAATTTTTTTTAGTCTTTTTTTCAAATTTTTATTTTTTTATTTTATTTTTCTTTTTTTATTTAATTCTATTTAAACTAGAAGGTAACCCGTCATTTCGACGTCATAATACTAATAATGACGTCATAATGGAAAAAGTATATGAAAGTTAAAAAATATCCCGAATTATCTAACAATATTGCATTTAATCCACACCTTGTAAAAGCAAACCCTTTCATTATTTTTTATTTATTTAGTTTTTCATGCGATTGGAGTAGTAGACTGCCATCCAGTTTTTTACAGATCACTACGCGACATGAATACTTGAGTTACTTGATTCATTCACATTCAAGTTTGTTTACTTTCAGAATTCATCGCAAAAGTAAAAACAGATTTTTAAAAACTGTTAAATATACAGCTAAAAGCATCCAATTTTTTTTAGTTCTGAATGTTTTATAGAAAAATAGGCTGAACAAACGTGATTTGATGGAGAAGATATTAGTTTTTAGGTAAGAAAAAATTCTGATCCACATCTGAAATTGAAATTAAGCCTAACCGGCCGTTTGTTTACTGAGGGCTTCAATTGAAAGATGAGTACAGCCCGGAAGTGTTATACAGAGACAACAGCTATTATATATATAATTTAATCTTCTCCCTTTTAAACTCTTTTTTCTTTTTTGTTCACTTCCCTTCATTACTTTTTCAAATGTATTTTTATTTTTAAATTAATTCTTACTGATAAGCGCCTAATTTCAGACTTTTAAATTTGCTGAGAATTATTTGATCACAATTGTCACTTAATGACTGGAGATAAAGTCCTTGACATTGGAGCTCCAACAACTTTAAATTCCTTGATCCCATACAAAAAATAATAATTAAAAATTAAAATAATTATCACACAATAAAAAATAATACATAAGATTAATTACTGTACAACAATTTAATTATTCTAAGCAAAAAATAATTATAAAACAAATTATATAGCATAAAAAAACATCATTTATTGCATGACGATTTACTCAATTATAATTAAAATTAACATTATAAAGAAAGTGAAAAAAATATACACATTGAAAAATAAATAAAAGAGAAATAAATTATTCATTTGTTTTTCTTTTAGATTTTAAGAAGCTCCGTGTTTCTGTTCTGGAAGAAATTGTTTTTTTTTCCCTCAAAATTCTACTATACGTATCTCCAAGTACTTTTATTACCCCAAACTGAATATAGTAGCCTAGTATAACTTTCAGCCACGTCCTCCAAAGGTCTCAGAAACCTTTTGAAAAGTCCATTGCTATCATACTACAACTCCAATATAGTAGTGTGCAAATATGAACGTATAACGCTGAAAATGTTACTTAATGCATTTTTCTGTTTTCTTATTTATCGTATTAAGGGGACAGTGGACTTTCAAAATTGTGAAATTTGTCCAAAAATTCGATTTTTTTTTATTCTATTGAATTGTGAAACTACGGACGAGTAGGAATGTGTTGCAAAAAGAATTTTTAATTTCTGTGATTACTTTCCCAGTTATAGGAATTTGATTTAATTTAGACATTATGTGGTTACTAATAGCAATAACTTTAAATGTGTTTTTATCAAAATTAAAATTTTCATGTCATACGAATATTCAAACTGCTCCGGGCGCATTTCTAATGATCGTATTTCTTCGAAAGTTAAGTTTTATATACTTAACTGTATATCAAATAAATCTTATTGAAAAAAATTATGCTTCGTAGCTAGAATTTTTAAATTTTGTTCTTGAAAAGATGATTTATAGGTATTTTGTGTCATAAAAAGGGTGTTTTCACTATTATTATTTTTTTCTCTTTATATTTTTAATGAATGTTTAAAATAAGCAATAAGTTTCATTGTTAATTCTATAAGGTATCCTGTAAATAAAAATTACCATATTATATGCATTTTTAATTAGGCCAATCTTTGATATAATTAATAATTCATAAATTATTAATATTTCATCATTAAATTTTAACCACTTTTACATATCTATGGTACTAATCCCATATTCAAATTTCAAGAAAATCCATTCAAAACAAAAAAAAAAATTGGGTTTGAAGGTCCACTGTCCCCTTAAAGCTAATTCGTGCGATTCAATGACAAGGTTATAATCGGCACGGAGAAAGAATAACCAGCATAATTGCCAGCATCACGACTTTTCCTGCATGGCCCACGACCGAACGGCCTCAATTACTCGGCGAAAGAAGAAAGAACTCTTTTCTTGCCTCCATTAATGATAGCTGGTATTTTTCCATAATGAAGCGGCGGGGATTCAAGGAGAAAGACTAATCAATGATATTAGATAAGGTGCCGTAAAACATGCTCTAAATTGCATGTCATACGTGTAGGGTATTTAATAACCTTAAAACAATGGATGCATGCATGGGTTGGAACAAGCAAGGAAGACACAGCATTGACCTTAAACATACATTTATTTAATAATGCACAAATTTCAATTAAATTGTCATAGCTATTAATATAACAATCTCTTTCATATTATCATTCTTAACATTGAGAACCCAGAAGCAGAGGCAAACTATATTGTCAAAGATGAATTTTAGAGTCTATTGGGGAGGCACTTACTATAGCTGATGTATGCAGCGATGATGGTAGCATCGACGACCGGGACCCAGTATCATCTCCAGTATAGGAACACCTTTGCGGGATATTCGCACTTCTCCAAGACTCTGGGGCAGACGAGAGTCTCTATCATCTAACTCTGAGGAACCAAGTCTGAGATCGATCTCCTGCTTCTCCAATTCCTTCCGTCCTTAGCGGAGCTGTTGTCCGTTTACAGGGGGGCCATTTTGGCTCGCCCCTCACTTTCATTGGGCAGTGGGCTGTTTTTCTTTCAGTGGTTCCTGCCCCAATTGGTTCTTTATTTAACAGCCTCTGTCGCCTCTGTCCATAGTCTATGAAGTACCTCCCCCACCATAATTTTATTTTGCAAAACAACTTTGACCCTTCTCATCTGACGTTTTTACTGTGGCCATAAAATAACGACCATCCATCTTGTAAAATTTAGACTTTAGATCGCTATCACTGGCCACACCGACAGCTATTCTTCTATTTTTTATTGGTTTACAAGCCTGTATTTACCCCTTCCTCTGCATCCTTTATAATACATTCGTTATTGGCCACACACCGTGGGGAATTATACCATTTCACTTCTACAATACGCTTGAGTGAATGTCATTTCCCATTCATTTCATGATATGTAAGTCGGCTGAAGCTGTGAAAAGTAAATATTTTGTTAACCCGTAACAATTGAAATAAACTTAAAGAATTCGGATTACGGTTTTGTCAAGGCTGCTGTGTGCTAACCCATTGAATTCACCTCGATGTTAACCTATGTGTCCACTATTGGCGGCTACATAAATGTTGATAATCCTAGTAAAAAAGTTATTTTCAGACATCCTGAACTATTCTGCACCTTGCAACAGGATTCATTTTATAAATTGCGTCCAAACACCCTACACCAGATTCCCCCTCAAATAATTTAAATTTAAAAATATTATTTACATTTTTTTAAAACGAAAAATGCCCTAAGGTGTCAATTTTTTCTCCTCTATTACGAAGTACAATTAAAAAAATCTTTCAATCCAAGTCTGCAATCCCTGGACACATTTTCTCCATAGGTTAACATGAAGGTGAACGAATCCAATAGGATTAGTACACAGCAGCCTTAATATCATTCTTTATAAGCTTTCTATAACTAGCATCTATGATTGTAAACCAAACGAATAAATCATGAAGTTAAGGTTAAATTTATCCTAGAACTCCTATCATCATTGTAATAGCTACGTTTAAGTATATTGATTGGTTGGTTGAAGTTTTATGGCGCAAGGTTCAGAATGGTCAAACTGCGCTAAACCGTTTAATATACATAATACTAAAACTCTGAATTTTTTGGACCAGTCATTCAAAACAGCAAAAACGGCCCACAAAAGCAAATACGCAGGAAGAATGCGCAGGATACCTCTAATATGAATAGAAACATAATGAAAAAGTTCCTTTGAAATCCGGAATCAAATTACTTAGTTATAGGTTTACTATGTTACAGAAAAATAACAGATCAAACAAAAATTT
Organism: Dolomedes plantarius; assembly: GCA_907164885.2. Lineage (NCBI taxonomy): Eukaryota > Metazoa > Arthropoda > Arachnida > Araneae > Dolomedidae > Dolomedes > Dolomedes plantarius. The sequence continues at coordinate 195,667,361 of OU015496.1, read as the reverse complement.
TTCCAGTCAAAGAATTTGATGAATGCGGAGGAGTAGCTTTTCAAAATAACAAGGATTATTTAGATCCGATTTTTGCATATTGACTAACACGGATGAAATGAAATATTTATTATGACTAGGGGCTTCGCCCCTAGGCTCGCTAATAGCGAGATACATAGGGGTGATTCTCGGGCAATGTAACAGCTTCCATCCATTGTTGTCGTCCTTAATGCGAAGGGCGTTTCATCACTGTTGAATTATCAGCTTTAAAATTCAATTAAAAATCGAAAATTTAATATATAGACTTGAAATGAAGTTTATATGAATAAGAAAGCTTTCAGCTTCCAGATGATGTAAATATTTTCTTTGTAAGATAAAAACTCGAGGAGCATCGATATTACATCCACATGGAGACGATATTTCTTGAAAAACTGTGTTTAATTTTTTGATAAAAATATTAGTCTGTTTTAAAATATTTTTAAACAAATGAGGTCTAGTTTGAAAGAGAAATGTCTGTAGTCTTAGATTGTAAAAAGATCAAAATTCTACGATAATTTTTTGGCAAGTTTTCGTAATCTGAAGATGAGAAAGTCAATATTTTCCCACAAATCATAAAATTAAAAAGAACAACTTAGAAGTCCGACGAAGATGAGACATGTCTTACTTTGGTCCCCCCATTTTTCTGCATCCATTGGTATCGCTCTCGACCCCGCACCCCCAGCGGTTTCGGAGAAGATAGCGTGACAAGCTTTTGACCGCGGCAGCGGGAGTAACTTTTTTTTAGAATAGAGAGATTATTTCAAAATAAACCATTCTAGTTCAACATTAAAATTAGCTTGATTTTTTTAAAAAATCTGTGATTATTGGAGGATCTAACAGGTTGTCTAGCTTGAAACTCATCTTGCTATTTTACACTGCGATATCGAAATAGATTTTCCGCAGACTTAACTGATTAAAAAAAAAAATCAACTGTCTTCTTTACGAATGGAGGAAATGAAAAGACAAGAAAAGTATTGATATATTTCTGAAAGGTATAAGGTACAGCCAATATCGACGCGAACAAAGAGTAAACATTTATACTGAAATGAGTGATTTACCACGTTCGGTTTCGATGGTAATTTATCCTACTGATACGTAAACTAACGTGGCAGATGTCACCTATCATATTAAGATAATGTATCTTACAACAATAATTAAGTTAATTTTAATTGGCCACTTTTGATCTACATGTCAGGTTTCAGTTTTTCGTCCATACTTCCATTCCGTTTTTGGTAAAAATCGAAGATTTTCCAGCACACTTTTGTTGAGAGTCGGTAGCCAAAAATGTTTGATGAGTTACTCGAGGAACGACGAAGTTTAATATTCAGTCTAATCAATTCAGAACCCACATTTCTAAGATAGGAGGTTACACTGACACGTCTTCAGCCTCAAAACAGCATTTCCTGAGGCCTTCCTGTGTGAAAAGTAGAATTGTCTTGTAAGCTATACCGAACTCGTAGTACGGGAACTAGGAAATTCATCTGCGACACTGATTCGAGCTCTTATTGTTGAAATGGATATTGAATAAAATCGACGACAAATTTATAGGAGCCACGGAGGCATAGAAACTCTTTACAACTTTGAACTGAATTAACCTGATATCTTAAATCGTAAAAACAATACCGTCAACATTAAATACCCGTTAGAAAAGTATATGGACAGAGTTAGTTTAAACCGGACATCTAATCGAACCGGTTGAAAACAGAATCAATGCGACAGTAGAACTTGCTGAGTCTCTAGGAGAGGTATATTTTGAATCTTGAAGTTATTGAAGAATTACTGGTAGAAGAAGAGGCCGAAGAAGCAAATTTAGAGGAAATGGCGTCTCAGATAGACAAAATTAATTCAGAAGATATAGAACAGAACGCTGAAGTTCATAATTTTACCCGAAAAAGCATACCGGGACGTATAAACTTAGCCGAACAATTGGAGTTATATTTTCTAGATGCGGATCCTTCCAATGAAAGAAGTGTAAAATTTAAGAAAGAACTTGGCAAATACTTAGCTCCATACAACGAAACTCACACAGATTTCTCGGACAAATCTAAAGAAACGGAAATAAGAGATATTTTGGAAAAAATAGTGCATAGAAATAAAGATGCTGCTGGAGAAAGTTCATGAGGATATTTTGCCAGAAAGAAAACGCCCTCGCTTAATGATGTTTCGCAGTGATGAAGATGAAAAATTGTGTAATATTGACATGCGATACTTTTGATTGATTATCGTTTTGATAATCACATTTATCTGAGTTATAAATAGAAAATAGTGTAGTTTTGTTATGTTTTGGAACATACCCCTTTTTTTTTACTCCAGTTCTTATTTTCGTATGACACGAATTCCCATAACATGTAATTTTTGAGGAACCTAACGGGATAACTTGCATATGCATTAAATATACAGTTTTATTTAGCGTTATTTAAACCAAAACAATGCAAATACACGCCCATAAAAATTAACTAAAATGGTATTTTATTCGAAAAGCAGTTTTATGTTGAAAACAAATTAACAATATAAAAGCCTTAAGTCAAATCATTTTAATTTTCTGTCCTTATATTTAGAGTATTGAGAAAACTATTCGATTTAAAAATTAAATGATAACATTTATTTTGTGCCTTCTTTTCACTGATATCTCTTCGGAAAATTTCATCGAATAGATTGTTTCAAACTAGATAGGTTCGGAGAACCACGGGAAAACTGTTCTATCTTTTTCCATTATGTCGAAGGAAAGCCCATCCTGACAGAAAAAGTTGTAGATTTCCTGGATCGTTCAAATTCCGGAAAAGGCGTTACCATCGTTACTTAGGAATTCAAAAATGGCACAGAATAATTTAGTCGACAAAGTAATTAGAGGTGTTTTTATATTTATCTTTAAAATTAGTTTAATAAATGCAATATCGAAGTATGCCCCTAAATTACTTCAGGTAACTTTAACAATTTTTACACTGAAATAAGGTGTAACCAATTCTTTAAAATAATTCGCAAAAGCATTTCTCCATATACAGTCTTTATTTTAAAGGTCTTTATTATTTACTAGCTGAAAACCCGCACTTCGCTACGGAGTACATTCAAAGTAAAAACATCGGTCAATGTATGCAATTAATGCCAATATATATATAATAAATACGACGATCAATGTATATAATTGATGTAAAAAATATATATATATATATATTTATAAAAAAAATCGTAAGGGATATTTTTATAGACAAAATAATGTAGAAGAAGATATTCAAATTAAATCTAATATAAAGAATACTAAAGAATATAGTACAGTTAATATAGTACAGTTTCTAGAACATTTCTTTTACTGTATTTTAATATTTTTTTTGATAATGTCGAATCGTCTGCCGCATTAGCAAGAAAAAAAATTATTTTTTGTCTATTTAGTTTTTATGCACGTGACGATAAACTTATTTAAAGTACCAGAAAAAGAAGTCACGTGATCAGCATTTAATAAATTAAATTCTAAAAATTAATCTTTAAAAATTCACCAAAAATCCGGAAATGGAGGTAAAGATTCGAAAAAGATTTCATTTTAAAGGAATTTTTATGATCTTTCTCGTGATATAAATTTTATAACCCTCAAATTATTATTTTAAATGCAAACTTAAAAAAAGTAAAAAAAACAGCTTAAAAATTTAATTTAAAAAAATCTAAGAAGAATTTTTTAAAAATCTTTCTTAGTGCACCCCTACACTATTAGAAGAATCGCCATGCAAAATTTCAGCCCTTTAGGTCCAGCGGTTTGGTCTGCGCGTTGTATGTCAGTCAGTCAGAGAATGAATGAATGAGTCAGTTACGGAACTGTTTTATATATATAGATAACGTTACGAGAGAGAAGACTGCCTCTGTTTGCTTTCTATAATTAAATTTTTTTGAGTAAGCAGAAAATCTACCCGGCAATAGAAAAAAAAGCAAACAAAGAGCTCGCATATTTAGAAATTCATCTTATGAAAGCAATTTTCGAAACTCCGGAAAGAAGTTAGTGAAAAAAGAAACTTTAAAGTTCGAATGCAAATTACGGATGAAGATTCGAATATTCAGCATAAAAAAAATATTGATGACGGTATTAAGCAAATATTTACTCAAATCAATAAAGAAACGTTCCGTGTATATAATTTCTGTCTCTCTAAGGAATTTAATTCCTGACACGGAATATCTCTTTAACTTAATGAAGCTATTTCTGGAAATTCTAGAGGTAGCTTATTTCAAACGAAAGAGATAACGCTGTTTGTACAGTAATAAAAATAACTCGAGTTGTGAAGTGATGGATGTTTGCAGCGTATTTCAAGTGGGGAAGCTTCGAGTTATCTGAGTTTAACAACGATGCAAATACAAGAAACGAAACTGAATTTTGAAAATAAACCACTCGTGACGTTTTGGGACAACATTTATTCGTAGATTATGAAGAATTCCAGGTAATTGTAATGTTACCTGAAAATGATAGTTTGTTATTAGATAATTTAATTTTAGTCTGTAGATTCAAGATTCGGAACACATTCTTCCTTGTTATTTTAAGAAGCAACTTTTATGTGATGTACACAGAAATATTTTGATGACAACAGCAATGATTGTTTTGACATCTTTCTCGAAAATTAATGGAATATTATTCTTACCCTAAAGTGTAGTAGGCACTAATGAAGAGAAAACTATTTTAATTTTAGATTCTTTTTGAAAATTTGTAATAATAATAATTATTATATATTATCTTTACACTGATTACGAAAATCCTTATAACGGTAAATAAATGCTCGAATATTACAACTATGTTTTATTTAAGAATCATTAAAAATATTTCGTTGAATGATACTAAACTTCCGAGTACTCTTTTTAAGAAAAAATATAGAAGTAAGAATTCTTAATTTTAAGATTTAAATATCTCGTTCTGACCAGTATCAAAATTTTTCTAAAAGGTAGAATTTCAATAAATAAAATGTTCCTTTTTGAGCCTATAGATGGCAGCACTGAAATTTGAAAGGAATTCATCTTTTGGCATGGTGATGTAAGCTTGGTGATAAGATGATAATTATGAAATGGAAAAAAACAAGAAAAAAAACAAGTGCAAGTAACGGGTTTTTCGAAAACGTTTTGTCAAAAAATTTAATTCTACTAAAAATAAAGTTAAGTGGACTACACGTGGCCAGTTGAATTCCCTACTATTCAAAAGTTAGAAAGACCTGTTTATTTCAATACTGCAGCGAAATAAAATTACATATGAGCAATTGAATTAAATATTTGAATCAATTTTTGCTCGAGAAGCAAAAGATGACCGTAGCGCTTCGTGTTATTCATAATCTGAGTTAGTAATTCAAGAATCTGAGTTAGTTACTCCTCCTCAATTTGAGAACTTACTCCTTTGTGTTCAGCAAGTAATGCTTTTGATGAAAACATATTTTTAGTCGATTTGCTCTTCCTTCATGTATATCCATTCATTTACCTTTCTTTTTCATCAGCTCAGAGCTACAATGAACCACATTACCTTGCTGATATGGCTTATTGCAACAATAATAATTAAACGTAAAAAAAATAAATAATATTTCGTGCTTGGCCGATAGATGGCAGCAAAAAACTACGAATCGAACCTGCCCTTTTTCATGCCAGATAAACAATGAATAATATAAGAAATATAATTAAAAATGCTTTTGACTTCCTAACCCGTGATAAAAAACTCACCCGAGATTTTGTAGTATATTACATACTACAAAATCTGTAGTATGTATTATATTACATACGTACAAAGTAAAATGTTATCCAATAAAAATACCAGAACTTAAATGAAGAAAACTAAAACTCTACATGTTTAGCGATGCATGGGGCACTAAGATAAAATAATATAAAGAAAAAAACTTTCGAAAACAAGATTTTGTATCTAATCCAAGCCCCTATAATAGAGTCACGAATACTGTTTCCTTAAAACAGAATGTTACTCAAACAAAAATTTATCTCATTTATAGCTCATGTTTCTGAAGACCTCAACAAAAATTTGACCTACAAAGAGGTAGGAATTCAATTTTATATTAGATGTTCATAACTTAGTTCCTGGAGTAGCTGCTAGAATTCCTGTTTCGTTTCCCTCAGGTTTTTTTATCCCAAGATCAGTACTTAGTAATTATAGACAAGATTTAAATTAGATGTTCAGGACTTATTAAAAATTTCAAGAGACACTACTAGATATTCATCTATATATAAAAAACAGTTCCGTAACTGACTGATTGATTGACTGACTGATTGACCGACTAGCAGATAATGCACAGACCAAACCGCTGGACCTAAAGGGCTGAAATTTTGCATGGCGATTCTTCTTATGGTGTAGGGGTGCACTAAGAGAGATTTTTGAAAAATTCTTCTTAGTTTTTTTTAAATAAAATTTTTAAGCTGTTTTAGAAACATTCTTTAAAGTTTGCATTTAAAATAATAATCTCAGAGATATAAAATTTATATCACGAGAAAGATCATAAAAATTCCTTTAAAATGAAATCTTCGAATCTTTACCTCCATTTTCTGATTTTTGGTGAATTTTTACAGATTAATTTTTAGAATTTAATTTATTAAATGCTGATCACGTGGTTTCTTTTCTTTTTGTGATACTTTAAACTAATTTTGCGTCACGTGCATAACAACGAAATAGACAAAAAATATTTTTTTTCTTGCTAATGCGGCAGACGATTGGACATTATCCAAAAAATATTAAAATACGGTAAAAGAAATGTTCCCCAAATTGTACTATATTCTTTAGTATGTTCTGTCAGATGTATTTGAATATTTTCTCCTTCATTATTTGTCTATGAAAATATCTGTTACGATATTTTTATAAATATATTTTTTCGTTTTTTTTACACCTATTGCATACATTGATCGTTGTATTTATTATATATATATATATATATATATATATATATATATATATATATATATATGACATTAATTGCACACATTGACCGTTGTATTTAATTTGAATGTACTCAGTAGCAAAGTACGGGTTTTCAGCTAATTACCTTATAACCCGTTTTTCCCCCACGTTCAATACTCAGACATTTGAGTATACATTTAAATTATATGTTAACGAGTCGGAAATTTCAAGAGTAGCTACTAGATATTCACTTTATCTTGTAACTAGGGTTTTGTTCCAAAATCAGTTCTCAATATTAGAAAGCTCTCGCAAATTACTTATTCTAAGTAAGGCAAAAAAAAATTTTAAAAAATCCGAAAGTCATTTGTAATGAATTCTTTCATTCCAGTTTCGTTATTTTTCAGAAATTACGTGTAATTTGAAGGTAATCTCTTTCCTTTACTACCCCTTTTGACGTTTTTCTGTCTCAAGAGCAAATTCTATTTCATGTGGCAGCCAACTAATAATTACCCGAAAAAAAAAATAGGTATTTCGCAACAATGGCTTTAATTACAGACTTCAATGCAGCTTTGATGAGCCGTAATTGACTGATGTAGCTGTAAAAATATCGGTACTCGAGTCCTATTTCTCAAATATAATAGAAATTAACTTTTCTATATGCTCAGAGAAATCGCAAGAATAATTTATCTTTCTCGCGAAAAGACGACAGAATCCGTGAAAGTTTTTCGCCCTCCAATTCTAAAAAAATTCAGGAAAAGGAATTAGAAATGCAGTTTGGATGGAAAATATATCAGCGGAGCATTCTTTCTTTCCCCAAAAGAAGTTCTAGAAATTTCATTTTCTTCCAATCGCCTGCTAGCAAACACTTCTCATTAAAATTGGATTCCGATATATCCTTTTCTTATCTTCAAGGTACAAACAAAAATTACTTTTTCCAATCCTTTTTTTTTTAAATGAATATTTAATAGCTTTTGCTCCAGGATGAAAGCAGGCAGGAAGAGAGATTGCATGGGGATTCGAGCTTAATATTTGTTATTTCAAAATTAATAAACGGAGGGAGGCGTTTTTCTTTTCCTTTATCTCACGTCTGTGCTTATTTTGGAGTGAAACATTTTTATTTACCTCGTATCAGCTCCCTGTTGACATTTTTATTTTCACGGTTAAATAAATATTAAAAAGCATCAACAATAATCATAACAATAAAGAGCAGAGGAAATTAGGAGTTTTTCATGCCAGCGGGTTTAAGATGTTTGAATAGAGGGAATTTAAAGGCGTGTTTAAATGGTTTTTGACTTCCCAGGGGACACTATTATTTAATTTAGCCCTTATTTAAACCATAATTTTTTTCTTATCATTTAGTGACATTTTTTTTTTATCCGAAAAAGTGTTACTGTTTGCGTTTAAAGTAATTACGGTTGAAATATAAAATGCGTCATTGTTCGCTGGATAAAAGATAATCGTAATACTGCTCTCAAAGTTATAATTGTTTTTTTAATTAATCAATCACTCTCTCATTCACACACTCACACACACACACACACATATATATATAATATATATATGTGTGTATGTATAAATATCTATCTATCTATCAATATATATATATATATATATATAAATCTATTTATCCGTCCATATAACTACCTATGTATCCACCTATCCATATACGTATATATCTATCCATCTATCTATAAATATATCTATCTATCCATCTCTATCTATAAATCTATCTATCTATCCATCTATCTATAAATCTATCTATCTATCTATCTATCTATAAATATACCTATTTATCCATCTCTATATAATTATATCTATCTATCTATCCATCTATCTATAAATCTATCTATCTATCTATCTATCTATAAATATACCTATTTATCCATCTCTATATAATTATATCTATCTATGTTTTTTTATTTCCAATGGCGGGCACAAAGTACAATTCTGAAACCAAAAAGGAATACAAAATAACAAAAAGCAGCAGAAGAAAGTTCATGTACCCATCGGTCCCTTGCCTCCCAGTAGCTTTCCCACAAATCTATCTATCTATCTATCTATCTATAAATCTATCTATCTGTATATCTATAAATCTATCTATCTATCTATAAAAATATCTATTATCTATAAATCTATAAATCTCTCTATCTATCTCTCTATAAATCTATCTATAAATCTATCGATCTATCTAACTATCTATACATCTATCTATATGTCTATAAATATATCTATTATCTATCTATCTATAAATCTATCTATCTATCTATCTATCTCTAAATCTATCTATCTATCTATCTATAAATCTATTTATAAATCTATCTATCTATCTATCTATAAATCTATCTATAAATCTATCTGTTATCTATCTATCTATAAATCTATCTATCTATCTATCTATCTATCCATCCATCCATCTATATGTGTAACAAAATAAGTTTTTGAAACCCGATAATGACCCGTGCTTGGCAGTCTGTCGTTCCATTAACTTCCGAGAGTTGGAAAGAAAGATGAGAACATTAGCCCAGTTGATGACAATCGCCAATGGGCTCCTGACAAATGCCAGTCTGCGAACCACACTTTTGGACCATGTGTTAGGTCCAAATTAACTGAATTTAAAAAAGGCCGCCCACACATTCCCGCAATGATTGCTCTAGTTGTCCCCAATCGTCGCAAAATAGTCTAAATTCGTCTACTATTTTTTATTTTAGGATTGTACGAAAGAACAAACAGTTTGATCATTGCAAAAGTTTTAACTTTTAACTCAATGTTACTTTGAAAATAGTGTAAGCATGAAGGTTTTAGTTTCATCAACCAGATATGTATTATTTTTTTTACAGTGCTTCAATTATGTCTGTATTTTTAATTCTTGCAGCATAAATACGAATGGTTTGACAGTAAGCTCTATATATGGGATGCTAGAAGCATAAGCTATATTTAACTATATTAATTAGCGTTAAACGGTAATTTTCTATTAAAGTCCTAGTGTGTTTTGCAATTCAGGTAGTAGATTGTTTTTCGCAACGGAGAGTTCATGGTCATCGATAATTAATTGCTCCCACGCGCCCAGGAATTTGTCAACAAAATACAGGCGGGCAGTGCCTATGATATCATGTGATGATGCAATCGCCGAATGTTCGAGAGAAGGGGCTCGGGATGATCGCCCACGCTTTTACATAACGTCCGAAAAAGAACAAAATTTAGTTTTAGAGATTATTTTATAGCGTAGGACGTGCGTCTGTCGTGAGCTCAGAGATGATTGAAAATGGTGATTTAGCTGGGTTATTTGGGTATTCACTTAATGTTAACTAATAAAGTTGTTTAAATGTTAATTAAGCATTAGTTCTTCCACCGGCCTATTGTTTTGTGACTGCCATTTAGAGTAATTAGTTTGTTTTAAAGGGTACGCGGCGAAGAGACGTGACATATATATATATATATATATATATATATATATATATACATAAATACATACACACACAAAATCAGAGGGTATTTACTAAACAGGCTGTTTCCGAAATAAATGCCCCCGAACTCTCTATATTCCTAATAATACATCATATCAAATTTTATGCAGATAGGTTGAAATAAATGAGGTGTCAAACCAACAGTTCATATTTAACAGGACCTAGTTCTTTCTTCTACATCCATTTTCATGAAAACATCTTGTATACACAAAGACAGTTAAACGTATGTAACACGTAGTATAGTTAGTACACAGGTAGTTTCCGTACCAGGTAAACTTCCTGCTTACCCGTTAATTGATACGAAAATTTATGTGCTTATAGCTCAGTTAATTTGAAAGAGCACTTAAAATTCAACAGGGTTCAAAGCGATCTGTTTATACTTAAGTAATATAAAATACCTATTATTGCAGTATTATATATATATATATATATATATATATATATATATATATATATATATATATATATATATATATATATATATATGTATGTGTGTGTAACATGATGGGCCCCCCCAAATAAGAGAGTACCTATGATATTAAGGACCCACCATATCACAAGGAAGATTTAAAGAAGAAGAAGAATTACAGCATCCAAATGATCGGGAGCCAGACTACGATCAACACATCAAAACAATTATTTATTTAGGCAGACATTGACACAACCTCTCGGGGCAGCAGAAAATCGGTGAGAGCCCACATGGCGCAGAGCCTTAAATAGACTTTTTTTTGCGTATCTCGTCACGTGATCTTGATAGGAGAGGTTAATTGGTTAAAATTTAGAAGTGACGAATGATATAAGCGCGGAATTTGTTAATTTAGGTACCCACGCTACTTGTAAAACATGCACTAAAGAAAGGTTTTTGAAAAATTCTCCTTAGATTTTTTTAAATTAAATTTTTAAGCTGTTTTTGTAACTTTTTTTAAGTTTGCATTTAAAATAATAATTTTAGGGTTATAAAATTTATATCACGAGAAAGATCATAAAAATTCCTTTAAAATGAAATCTTTTTCGAACCTTTACCTCGATTTTCTGAATTTTGGTGAATTTTTAAATATTCATTTTTATAATTTAATTTATTAAAAGCCGATCACGTGATTTCTTTTTCTGGTACTTTCAATAAATTTATCGTCACGTGCATAACAACTAAATAGACAAAAAAAAATTCCTTTTCTTTCTAATGCAGCAGACGATTGGATATTATTCAAAAAAATAAATATCCCTTACGATTTTATATATATATATATATATATATATATATATATATATATATTACATCGATTGTATACATTGATCGTTGTATTTATTATACATATATATACAGTCGAACCTCCATATATCGAACTTCCCTATATCGAAATTTTCTATATATCGAACTCTTAGCGAATCTCCATGTTCATTACATAGAAAAATTGTTTCTATATATCGAAAAATCTCTATATATCGAAATTTTTTTCAAGACAAATTGGGAGATTTTATTCCATTTTTGAATAAAATCTCCCAATTTTTGGCATTTGAAACAATACGTCGTGGACTTCAATTCGCGGAAAATGTCCCTGATGAAATTTTTAGTGGACTGAATAAATACGAACATTTCTTTGAAGTTTCCGCAAAACTGGCTGTTCAGCAAGATATTCGTAGTTTTTTTTTAAAGAATGTAACTGTGATCATTGTAACCACTGTCTGCATTATTGTTTTTTTTAAAGATATGTAGTACTCAATAAATCTTTCATATTAATTCATTTTTTAGTTATTAACTTTCATTTAATGGGATTCGCATATAAATTAGAAATGGAGTTTCGTATAGGAAAATTAGCTTTAATTTTATTTAGGAGAATTATGATAAAACTAAGCTCAATTCTATATATCGAAATTTCTATATATCGAATTTTTTTCCTGCAATTTGCTACTTCGATATATGGAGGTTCGACTGTATTTATTTTTTGGCATTAATTGCATACATTGACCGTTGTATTTAATTTGAATGTACTCCGTAGCGAAGCGCGGGTTTTCAGCTAGTTTAGTTATATAAAAATATCTCATATTAGTGTTTGCCGTAATTTATCAAGCTTGCGTGAGTCAAAATCATCAGGAGAGCTTTATACCCTGCGATTAAATTCTGTTGAGAATAAAAAAAAATATATACTGCAGCAAAATCGCCTGATTAAGTATACGAAAATGTTTCGAATAAATATACCATGAATAATATTTTCAACAATTGATTTTAATGACTCCTTTTTATAAAGTTCGCCCCCCCCCCATTTCTCTCATACCCCATCCGTTTGGTTCGGTGCCAAGGCCATGGTCGATCCTTAATATTGATTACATCTCGCAGCTCCAGATATTTTTCGAGAAATCCAAACCACAGACTGACTGTCAGTGTGGCTGCCACGGCTGACAGGATAGAGGGAGGAAATAATCCACCTGGAAGTTTAGGCCGGCGTCGCCCAGATTACTTAAAAAAGAAAAAAAAAATTAAAACTTTCGTTGTAGAGATATTAGTGCGAGGGGAGGACCGAGACACTTTTGACGCGGCTTGCGTCAATCACTTCGCGAGTGAGTTTGAAGTTTTCGGACTTAAATTCAAGTTCACTGATGGGATTTTTTCCCCCTCTTAGTTTTTATCGTCATTAACAATGATTCATTTATGTTGGTAAAGCTAGGCAGAAACAGTTTTTCGGCAGAAAAGGCTTATCTATAAGCATTTTCTACTGCAGATGGAAAATGCTTGTAAATAACTAGCTGAAAACCCGCACTTCGCTACGGAGTATATTTAAATTAAATACAACGGCCAATGTATGCAATTAATGCGAAAAATATAAATAGATATATATATAATTATTTGTAATAAATTCTACGATCAATGTATACAATTGATGTGGAAAAAAACAAAAAAATATATTTATAAAAAAATCGTAAGGGATATTTTTATAGACAAAATAATGTAGAAGAAAATATTCAAATTAAATGTAAAAGGACATACTAAAGAATATAGTACAGTTAATATAGTACAGCTTGAGGAACATAATATCTTTTATTGTATTTTAATATTTATTTGGATAATGTCCAATCGTCTGCCGCATTATCAAGAAAATAAATATTTTTTGTCTATTTAGTTGTTATGCACGTGACGATAAATTTATTTAAAGTACCAGAAAAAGAAATCACGTGATAAGCATTTAATAAATTAAATTCTAAAAATTAATCTTTAAAAATTCACTAAAAATCAGAAAAGGGAGGTAAAGATTCGAAAAAGATTTCATTTTGAAGGAATTTTTAATGATCTTTCTCGTGATATAAATTTTATAACCCTCAATGTATTATTTTAAATGCAAACTTTTAAAAAAGTTACTAAAACAGCTTAAAAATTTAATTTAAAAAAAATCTAAGAAGAATTTTTTAAAAATCTTTCTTAGTGCACCCCTACACCATAAGAAAAATCGCCATGCAAAATTTCAGCCCTTTAGGTCCAGCGGTTTGGTATGTGGGTTGTATGTCAGTGAGTTAGTTAGTCAGTTACGGAACTGTTTTATATATATAGATTTGAAAATAAAAGCATCATTTTAACGCAAAATGAACGCATAACGGGAAAAAATGCCGCCGAGTTTGCCAAAAAGAGGTGAAATAATCCTGTAGAATTTTTTTTGTTAAGTCTGATTAGTTCAAGCGAGTATATAAATACCTGTTTCGAATTCCTCTGATTTACATGAAGCTAGAGGACCCATTTTAAGATAGAAATAAATGCGTATCTTTTACTATTTTCTAAATATGTACCATTCCCAATTATCATTCCAATTTCAAAATGAGTCATTCCCAATTTTCTGACGAGTAGATAGTCCACCATGGATTGATTTTCACCTGTAATTACTAGTTATAAAGAAAATTATTGAGAAATATAATAATAGTCAAAAATGCCAAAATATAAGTGAATTTTCCATCAAATGTTTGCCACGTGTAAGGGGTTAAAAATATGAAATGACAACCGTTTGTATTTTTTAAAAAACATCCTGCTTTTGAGGAATGAGGTGTATGAACACGGTGGCAGAGAATTTGTAAGGTATATACATGATTCGATTCACAAGAATCGAACTTTTGAGTGAATGAATTAAAGAAACTGCTTGAGTTATGCTAATTTCGGCATACGCGCTTGGTATAAATACCAAGCAGCTTGATTAAAAGAAGAGGTGTTATTAAAGTTGATAGATAAGCGAGAGGGAGCTACGAGGGTATGCAGCTCCAGTACTATCCTGCGCTAGTGCTTAGGGAGCCCAAAGTTTACGTGGCAGAACTGCTGGTTTGACTCTCTGCTGGTTTGTGAGTATTTGCAAAGTGTATTTCTATTGAATGTTAATATATATTCCGTACAAGTAGTACGTATGCTTATTGCTGTAAAAGCAAATTCTATATGTGCAACGAATTCAATAAACATTGTTTCATGTATAAACTGTGGTTGTATCAAATTCATTTAGAGTGCCACTTCAAATTATATACACCCAAGTCTGGGTAGAAGTGAGCTATACTCTACAAATTCATGTATTACACGTACGTTTGTCTTCTTGTAAAACATGCATTCAACAGTGCCAGGTGATGAAAGAGCAGATGTTATGGCAAACAACAGTAGCTGCTAAACTATAACAGACGTGCGGTAACAAATTGCTACAAATGTGCTGCTGGCTTTGAGGAAATGAGCCAATTTGCAATCATTATTTAGTAACATGCGGGCAAATGAGATTTATAGTAAGTGGCTGAGAAAATGGGAACATTTTCGAAGCGTTCATTTAAATTTTATTAGAGTGCCTATGAGGCACTGAATGCTTTGATAATAGTTTGCCATGTGAATGATATTACTTAAAATAATTAGAACACACGTGATTTATTCAATCTCCCACTGTTTATAAGTAAAAAAAAAAACTCATTAAAATTCTGGTACTCGCTAAAATAAAATAAAATTTATAGCATATAATTTTTACATTTTGCAAAATATATTTTGAAGGACGTAAATAAATGATTAAATTCTACTGAACTGGACCCTATTATTCAAAATTATCCCTGAAATACTAATTAGAAACCCTTGAAGAAATGATACTAAAGTCACTGAGTTTTCTTGTGCTGAAACATTTTAATATAAATGAAAAAATTAAAGTTTTGAATGCTTAGTAAGACCTAGTTGCTTCATTTCTCTAAAAATCGGAGTTTTTCTGGATACCAAAGTTTTGCCTTTTAGGAGACAGAGAGTACTAATTAAATTAAAAAGATCACGTCTTTTCGCATGGAAAAATATATGCGGAATAGATAATAAAACGTGATTAAAAGCACCTATAGCTTTCAGTTTCAACGAACATTTTAATATTATATCAGGGGTGCAAATTTCTGAAGAATATAGCACTATTTTGTTGAATTAATATACAAAAACTATTTTTGTATATTAATTCAACAAAATATACAAAAATATACAATTTAGTTTTATATAGATATATAAAACTCTTATGACTTTAATCAGCGTATTTGAAATTTTTTTAAGCAAAAATGGGTTTTGTGCCTGAAAGAATAGTTAACGAGAGACTAAGTTTTGGGTTGCTGATCTTTAAAATTTCCGGCTGAGGTTAGGTTGTTTTATATGCGGGTGATGTGCTAGCCCTAGAAGATTCTCTCATCCCTTTACTTCACTCTCACACAAGCACACACTCACACTTATATCTGCATAACCCCTGTTCCCTTTAACTGCCATGTATGTATGTCTGTGTGTATTGTAATGTTGTCCTAGGTCACAGCGTCAGTTTTGTGCGTTTGATGAGCTTTAATATCGATGTTGTCAAATATTTAAATAGGCCTTGAATTTTTCAGAAAAAATACCAACTAAATAGATAGATAAACGAGATTAACTATTCAATATTCATTTCATAGACCGAATCGAAAAATAATACTAACTATTGAGTAATTAAAATTGAGACACGTTTGCTCGTTTCAATCTTTAATCACCGGCTGTCACATTTGAAATTAGGAAGAAGGCCAAGGGGACGAATGACATACTCGTATATACGTAAAAGAACGTCCCTGATGTAGAAAAGATTTCTCAGTAATGCGGCATTTATAGTTTTTCCCTTCTCGTTTATGGCATTGTGTATTGTGATTTCCGAGGTTTATGGATTTATCATGTGATCATAGATTTTAGGAATCCGCAGTTCCCACCTTAATGTGTTACCTCTAGAATGATATATTTCTCAGAGTTTTAGACCGTTCTCGACAGTTTTAGGGACAAGATTGGTTTCCGGAGTGCTAAGTCTATCTTTTGCTATAGTAGGGACTTACACTTTTCAAACCGTTTATGGTTGGGTCTGCTAGTACATGAGCAACCGTACCAAAAATGAAAGGTGAAGCAACCATGACTACCGTAGGGCTAGAGCAAACAGTCTGGTTCCGAAGACTAGCGGCCGAGCCTTTCGACCGGATGGGTTGTGCTAGGGAAATTAAAAAGACTGTAGCGAGTTCTTGAAGGTTTTATACAGCGCTCGATAAGATATTTGAAAGGCCAGGGTAATTTGAAATTACTAAAATAATTTTTCTATGAGCATGGACGGATACTTCTTAAATTCTATAGATACGTTAATATAAATACCAATATACTGATCAGGAAAGCAAAGTAATAAACACCTATTTCAAAAATTTTGAGCCGTTAGCTGTTTCGCAATGGCATTCTCTGAACAGGTTAAAAAAATGCATTACGAGGAGTATTAATCAAGAATTTCGGTCATGCACAAAAAGTAAAACAAAAAAGAAAATACCTGGCATTTTACTCCACTAAAGAAAATTTAACTAGAGGATATTTTTTTAAAAGGCGTCTTGCTTTTTTTACAAAAAAAGTTAATAAGCACTTTTGGAGTCACACTGCATCACCGAAAAAAAATAAAGGACCATGAGAAACCTACTTTTTCAATTTTACATTACAAAATAGCTACGAAATAACTATTTTATCACTCAAGATAAGTTCAAGAAATGTGGCACGGGCGAACAATTTCAACTATTACTCCAAAGAAAGCTTATCGTTAGAAATACTTAAAAGTTTGCATCTGAGCCAAATTTACTATTCATCAAGATTCTTTTTTATTTATTTTCCTTTTTTTTTTGAAGTCCAAAGAATTTGGAAGCAAATGCCTAAAGCTGTAAAAGCAGCACAATAAGGCACAATTTCTAAAGAACGAAGTTTAAGAAATCCTTTCTTTCAAAACTGATAGAAAAATAACTTTACGCTCAAAGGTTTCATATTATAATCATGATTTCACTGAAAACCTTTTATAAATGCTTAACAATTTATAAATACTTAATATTTATATATGTGATTTTAATGCTAAAATTACTCTTAGGTAATTTTAAGGGTTATTTTTAGCTTTTCTTAAACTCTTTTCTCAATGTACTTACCCACTAGATAAGAACGTTTCTACTCAAACTTTATTCTAAGCGCAAATAAAAACTGCCGAATTTAAATGTTAATTCTTTAATGTATTATTACAGTCATTCCAAGCCTCATGCAAACTCGGTTATTTCAGAGACGAGATTAACCCATTTTCTCCGGTTAGAGGATAGGTTAAAGTTCATACGTTATCAAGCGACTTAAAACTCAGTTCCGTTAGCACATTTCGTGAAACGATTCATTATATAACAATATATATATAAAATAATTACAAGATAAAAGAACTTTTTATATACCATGTTTTTAAATTTTCTGTTGAATCATATAAACTTGACAATTCTATGCATTAATAAACACTTTTTAAAAATTTTTTGATTAATTATCCCATCAACTTGAAAGAAAATGAAGTTAATTGGAAGTTAACTTGCGTTTAACTTTTCATTCCCGTCCCGGTCGATAGATGGCTGCACCAGTCTACAAAGCAAAATTAACTGAAAATGAATTCAATGCTGCTTAAAGATGGCTAAAAGTATTAAAATAATGCATTGTCATCGTGTTCTGAGCTGTTTTAAAAGTTTCAAATGTCTAGCTAGTCCAGAAGTTAGTTTAGAATAGATTGCAAGATTTGTACTGGACAAACACACACACACAAACAAGAAAGTGAGTTAATAAAAACATGGCAATTAAAAAATTTTTCATGGTAGATTGTTTTCTTTTCCCGGTATTCCACTTTAAGAAACACAATCTCCTGATTAATATAATAGATAGATCTAGTACACATGCATGCAATAGGCCAAGTTAGTAGGTGCTGTGGTTGGAATATACTTGGAATTAAGAGATAAAAGGTCTTTGAAAGAAAGTAATACCAAATACCATTCAATATTAAAAAATTAACAAATAATTCAAAAAGCTTTGAAAATTACGTTTTTTAAGAAATAAATTGCTATTTTTTAAAGAATTTTAGTAAATATTATTCTCGTTTTAAATTTCTTTCCGCGCTGATATATAGTGAATACACTTTTTTGGTAAACTGGCAATTTTAAACTGATATTTGAGCGTCTAACTTGCCAAATAGGTTAAGTCCATAAAAAAAAAATTGGAGAAAATGGATAAAATAATAGACATTATTTTTTAAAATTCCCCTGGAAATATAAATTCAAACAAACATTGCAGGAAGTATTATGCAGATGGAACTTTTATCTGACGACATACAAAATCTATAAGATCGGATATCCTTGGAATAATCGTTATTATTATTGCAATTTTTGCGTGACTAAGGGAGTTAATCGATTTAGAAAGTGAAAAGAAAGTAATAATATCCAATCCAGTCTTAATCCCTTTTTTTTACTATAAAAATAATTTGAAACAATTGTTCATTAATTTACAAGTGCTCACTTCTTCAGCAGTTAGACTGTAACTGATTCATTTATTTTTTTGCTTTTTTTTTGTGATGAAACACGAACGATTCTGAACGATTGACCATTATCCTAAGTACTTCGTTCTGAGTTCGAATGGCACTGTTGCAACGATTGACATTAGAGTATGGACTTGACTGGATTGGATTCTGAAAAAAGGTTACTTATCATTCGATGATCAAAATGTTTTTGTCAATTAGTGGTGTTAATCCTTATCATATGGGCTCGAGGTGGCCTTGTGGTAACGTACTAGCTGTCGGTGCTGAGGTTGCTAGGATCGAATCCCGGCGCGCGCCATTAAAATCTTCCGTGTCTAGGCCGGCTATTAGCACGTTAAATCCGTAGACCGGAAAGTTCTTCTATGTAGGTCAGAGAGGGTGGGAGAGGGTATCCCCCCACATGTCACCCTTGGGGGTGCTCTGTCAAAAATAAGGTGGCAGCTAGCTAAGACGGACTCTGACCCTTGGGGTGCTATTCAAACCGGAGTCCCACACTCCAGCCCGAGGCCTATATGGACCAACAACATGTTATGGGGGGGGGGCATAAGGAATAACAACAACAATACTTATTATTTGGGAAATTTACTATGATTGTAAAAAGTCAGGAGTCGTATCAAGCGCTTTGACTCAAAGATGTCAAAAAGTGGATCTAACCGATTTGGCTTGTGAATGGCTCATTTACAGGGTGTCCCAAAAATGACCGACGATTTGAAAAATCAATTAAAGAAAAACGGATGGTGATAGAAATGGACGGTTTGCTGCATTCTGCTTAGGTAACCAGGGAATTTATTCTCACCAATTTTCAAAATTAGTTACAAAGTTCGTCAACAGATGGCACTGCTTACTGGGAAAAACTATAAAACAATGTTTTCAAAGCATGAAGCATACGCAAAGTGGCATGGATTGGCCTCCCGATTCGCCAGATTTGACGCCATGCGATTTTTTTTCTTTGGGGGGGGGGTACTTGAAAGACCAGGTGTATTGTCACAATCGACAAACTGTAGATGAACTGGAACAATACATCTCTGCTGTTTGTCAGAACATTCGAACTGAAATGTTTGCACGGGCGTCTGCGAATTTTGACCTCAGATTGCGCCACGTTGTTGCTGCAAACGGTGGTTATTTTGAAAACATTGTTTTATAGTTTTCCCAATTAGCAGTGCCATCTGTTGACGAACTTTGTAACTAATTTTGAAAATTGGTGAGAATAAATTCCCTGGTTACCTAAGCAGAATGCAGCAAACAGTACATTTCTATCGCCTTCAAATTTTCTTTAATTGATTTTTCAAATCGTTGGTCATTTTTGGGACACCAGGTAATTAGTCAGTTGGAAAACGCCTGAAAACGAATTTTTGATGGAAAATGCAGTCTCACCAGGTCCCATTTAATTATTGGATAAAGTAAAAGAAAATAAAGTAATGCCTGATGGCGAAGTTACAGTTCTTCTAAACGTCGTTAAGACCACTTAGAAACGCACTTTTATATCAATCGATTTTTTTCCACTTAAAATATAAACCACTGTTCCTAAAATTGAACTCTCAATTATCCGGAAATAGGTGTCATCCACCTCATCACTAGGCTAATTACATTCGACCCAGTAAAATTTGTTTTGGCGAAATTACTGCAAATAATGTCGCCCGCCTATGGATTTATCAAATTTTCTGTCCTTTTTCTAACTCAACTGGTTAGCCAGGAAATCGAATATGGAATCGACCACTGCACGCCAGGCGACGTAGTAATTAATTATTACTTCGTCGCCACTAAGCGATACCACGATCTTCGTTCGATATTTTATGTTGTAAAGTTTATTGGCGAAGTTATTAAAAACGAGAAAGTCGTAAAATCTTCCCGCGGACGTAAACATGCAATAATGCAATAAAATCTATAATCTGTGACGCGGGGAGTGTCTCGTCATGCTGATTCTCTGGAGCTACCAGACGATCGTCGTCGATCCACCTGTTACGCTTGCATACATTCCAGGTTTTCTGCAATTTAATCAGTGCCCAATCTATAAGGAATAAAACTGTGAGATCTCAAAGCGTTACCATGCTAGCACGTAATGCTGGTGTCGGGAATTATTCGGCAAAAAATTGTGTTTTCTTTGGAGGAAAAGAACGTTTTAGAATTTCAAAGATTGAACTGCAGTCGTCTGGAAAATTATAACTTAAAAACTCATTGCATCTGTTGAAATGCGATACAATCTCATTGGGAAAGTAGATGAATTCTTGTACAATAAAAATTCTTTCCTTTAATGTGTGTATAGTTTTCAGAAAAATCGTAATTTTTTTTCGATGTCCTAATAGGACAAGTTATGTATGAGTGATACACGTGATACTCTGTCATATGTATCAAATATTATGTGTATATATATATATATATATATATATATATATATATATACAGCACTCTATACGAGCGAGCAAACAAAGAAATAAATTAATACGATATATATATATATATATATATATATATATATATATATATATATATATATATATATATATATATATATATATAACTTCTGCTATTAAGCAAATAAATTGTTTTCGAGAAATACGGAATACGATTTGTCTGTTATAATTGAAAAATCCCACTGTTGTACTAATTAAAAACGCCATATATGTAATTTTATACAGCATTTTATCTATAAGATCATGTTAGCTGTGGGGAATTTTCTTCTTACTGTCTTCCTAATCACAGTTCAGTACATTTTTGATGTTTCCAGCCCACAGAAATGGATTTTTAAATGCAATGCACGTGTTTTTAAGGATTTTTTATATTAATGTTCAAAAAATGTTTTAACTTTTCAGTGTTTGACATCGATAGTTTAGTGCCCTTTAAAAAAATTCTTGCAATTTTTAATATCCACCCGCTCGCTCTATATTTAAAATATCTAATTTCATATGAAAAAAAAGCATTGAAATAAATGCATTTGCAAGTCTTTATTCAAAAATTTTTAAGAGAAAAGTTCCCCTTATCTTATCTTGCGCGTTAGAGATCAGCTGTGTTAACTGATGTGGCGTCTGAATTTATAAGAGGATAAACTCTAGAGGCAAACATAAGGAATGTGTATCAGAGGAGACTCGCAAAGCAATTATGATGTCTCTCAGACACGAGATTTGACTGGTTAAATTTGGAAAAAAGCTGCTAATACTTCATTCCGGCACTGTGTAGAATCAGTCTAGCTCTATATAGGTTCGCCAGTTTGAAAAATGTTCTTGAAAAACAACAGAATGCGAGCGATAATGAACATCATAAAAAAGCAAGAAAGGAAACAATGAACACTTCACCTAGAAAGCCTAAATTCTGAAATGTGCCAATAGAGAAGCTCTGAGTGTTACTGGAAGTATTAAATGATATGATAAATATGAGAGAAAATGCTTGGTATTCAATATTTAACACAAAATTAATAAATAACCGATCTTAATATTTATTGCCTATTTTAGTAGCTTTAACGCTGGAAACTCCAGACATCTAGAATGGAAAACATTTGCTCAGCAAACGTAATGCGTGCCCCTCAATGTCTTAATATCACCACGGAAGACTCTTTTCACCCTTTTTACGTAATCCAGTTTGCCTCCGTTACGGCCGAGTGGTCATTCGCCCGACTTTTCCGAGTGTTTGTACAAACGTTGACAGACTCGTAGTCAATGATTTCCCCACGGTGCTAAAAGGGAAAGAAAACATTTGCTTTGCGTATTTAATTTTCGCACTATTCTCGAAACAGTCGAGCATGACAAATCGGAGGTCTTATTTTTTTTTTTCAACAATATTATGCATGAAGTACTTCATTCTATTACAGCCCCGTGTAACATGAATAGCTTTAAAACTAGGTTTCGCCTGGTTTTTGCAAAGTATTATTATGCTTAGTAAATTATTAGTAAACTTTATAAATTATTCGTAAATTATTATCAGTAAAAACTTGAAAATCAGTAGTAAATTACTGCTTAATTGTTATTAGTATGCTTAGTAAATTTGGCTCAAAACGGTAGATAGATAGATAGATTGTGTGTGTGTGTGAGATAGATAGATAGATAGATAGATAGATAGATTGTGTGTGTGTGTGAGATAGATAGATAGATAGATAGATAGATAGATAGATAGAGAGAGAGAGAGAGAGAGAGAGAGAGAGAGAGAGAGAGAGAGAGAGAGAGAGAGAGAGAGAGAGAGAGAGAGAGACAGAGAGAGACAGAATGGAGCTAAAAATCAGAGCAAGCTAAAATATACATTTACTAAAACACTAAAATGCATTTACTAAACAGCTAAAATAGTAAACGCTAAAATGCTAAATAGCTAACATGTTTAAAATGCGTTTTAAAATACATTGTGACCGGTAACAGCTCCTTTCTTACACAGAGCTTAAGCGTCATTATTTGGAAATGAGAGGGGTATATTTATTTTTGTTTTGCAAAAGAGCGTCTCTGTGAACCCAGCTTGTAAAAGATGAATGGCAAATGTGAATGAGGTATACCTACAGCATTTAAAGAAGCATCTTCGATATTCAGTTTGCAAGCTCAGCATCATTTATTACAGGTCTAAGCTTCTTGCTTGTACTCGTGTCTTTATTTCAAGCGGTCGATGCTTCATTTGTCCTGCATCGGGGGCCATGCCGTGAATATGTTAGAGGTACAGAGCTTTATTTAAAAGGGTAGTTTTGAATAAATAATGGGTTTAAAATTTTCCTTAAAAGGAAGATTGATTGTCCTTTACGACGATAGCTTACCTACGTACACTAAGTACACTCATATGACGTGAAGCTATTTCGAGCATTCTTTCACCAACTGCTCCTCACTATTGTGATAATCTTTTGTGACATTTAAAGAAGAGAAATTTCTTTATCCTCCTGCATTACAAGAATGTTTCATATTAATAATTACCAAAAATGAGCGCTGGATTGTAATTATAGCCTTAATATAATATTAATCGTGTTATATGGCTAATTAAGAAAACACGTCATTGTTTGTAATTAATCATTTTTGCTGTCTCATGTCACTTTAATTTGTTTTGGTTAGAGGTGTGGATTTTGGGGGGATGGGGAGTGGGGCGGCAAGTGAACGCTGCCAATAGTTGTTGACATGTCTCGCGTGAAACGTTAAACATTCATTTACTCCTCTAGAACCTCTCCTGGGCTAGAGGTGGCCTTGCGGTAGCGTGTTAGCTTTCCGTGCTGAGTGTGCTAGGATCGAATCTCGTCAAATACCTCCTTGTCTAGGTCGGATATGGGCAAGTTAAGGCTCGGTGCACACGAGCGATCCAGTGTCGTTGCGGCACCGCAGTTGCGATCAAGCAGTACATAGTGTTGAACTAACCGGACGACGCGGCGTCGTCCGGGTGAGTCGGTTAGTTCAAGTCTATGTACCGCTTGACAGCAACTGCGGTGCCGCAACGACACCGGATCGCTCGTGTGCACCGAGCCTAAATCCGTAGACCGGAAAGTCCCTTTAGAAAAGTCAGTGAGGGGGGGGGGGGGGAGGGTACCTGGTTAAATCGGACTCCCACCTTTGTAGTGCCGCTATAAACCGGAGCCACACCCCTTTGTCCGCTAGCCTACATGGACCTGGTCTGAAATGAATTCCGCCAGGGGGCATTAGAAACAACAGCATAACCTCTCCTCGTCTTTCCATGAATAAGCCGAACGATTTGGCCCATCAAACCCGATGCAGGCGATCGTTTTATTGGCTTTGCGTAGGGTTGTGGTGTTTCCCCTTTTCTAATTTCCAGAGTGCTAACGTGACCGTCCTAGTGCGTTACTAGAACTGAAGGGCAGAAATATATTTGGAGCCACCGGGTCGCCTGGCATCTTTTTGACTTGTTATCTTTCTGATTGCATGCTTATGTCCTGGCTTTTATTCCGGCTGAAGGCTTTACACTTCCAGTTTTGACTCTGAGTAACCTCAGTTTGTACATTAGGTAATTCTAAAAGGTCTGGACATTTCTATACTGGGGATGTCTCAGAGACCAGTTACGAATGGTTTTCGATTTCTGAACTGTCACAAAGTAATAATGTCTTGTACCCCTAACTTTACTGTTAACGAATACGCTCATTTGTAACGCAGAGAATAAAGTTTATAGATATCTTGCTGTCAACAAAGTCGATGTTTGAAATCCGTGTAGTGGATGTGGCTACGTGGATGGATACTAAACCAGAACCGTCGCAGATATGGTATTAGGTATCAACAGGTTAGATTACACTATACCCAAACGGGGCGATATTAGATACTGCACATAGATTTACAGTGAATTTTAATATTGGTGGGGCATATGTCGCTCCATATAGCACATATCAACGACATTACAGATTGGGCCATTTCCAAGTTAAATACGACATTTCGCCTAAGAGGATATTTATTTTGAGGTAATTAAACATTTCAATCCATATAAGTTGTTAATGACTCAAGTACGAAATAAAGTATATAGTATTGTTTACCTTTTTAAGAGTAACATGTCTGAATTCAACAAAGTGTGATTTGGAGGCATTTTGGGGGGGATTAGAGCCCCATTACCACTAGAATTAAAGCCTTTTTTCTTTAAGTAAAATTGTTTTCTCTTTAATGAAGGATTCTTCTTCCAACCAGCAGATACCAGCAATGAAGTTAGACATCAGTCCAACCACCTGAAGAATGATCACAAAGAGCTTAGGGAAGGTACCAAATGCCTCTGTTTAACTGTCTGGCTTTTGGCCTTCCCCATTTTCAAGATAAATTGTAGCAATGAAGCCTTTTTTTTACTGTTTCTGTTCATGTTTCTGCTCGCAGAGGAAATTCCATCCTATTTCTACCCGCTGTTACGCCTATGGGTAAACTTAATGATGAGTAGATTATTAAATATAATTAAAACACCAATAACTCGTTAACCCTTGACAATATTTTAATGGAATTTGTACTTCTCATTTCACGATGAACCATATATTTAAATGTATGGCGCGATCGATCACCTATTCTTCTGTTGTTCAGTTGCAGGAACACAGAATTAGAGTTTTAGCATTACACAGATAAAATAGAAATGATTGGCTAAAAACAAAATATAAAGTCACTTTCAAATTCTGGCCTGACCAAGGTGCGAGAGGGACAGAAAATTTCGAACTGGGGCATTGTTGGGAGAAGAAGTTAATATACACATCTGAAAACAGCATGCCATTTGAGCCTTAGCGATGAAATTTTGAGAGGAAATCTAGGAGAATGGCCTCCGAGCAAGAATCCGTCCGTAGTAAATATGTTTCCATGGATACACTAGAGAGAATCTGTATGAAACAAAAGTATCGACAGTGCGAAGTTATTCAAATTGTGTGACTGACTGGTAATAATAGGAAAATGGAAACCGTATTAGAAGTTTAATCCCGTTGGGCCAAGTGGAGCATTGCTTTTTGTTTTAGGGGAATGGAACGGAAAGAAAAACTTCGAAAATTTTCATTTCTTGAAATAAATGAGTTTTTAAGAGGAGGACGCAAACTGCTGTCTACATCCAATTTAAACCAAAATGCCTTCCAAATGACTATTTACAGGACATAAAGGGCAAGGCCTTGATGGGATATGTTGCGTGTTTACTGAAGTTCGAGATTATTTCGTGCGTAGTTTCTCCAACGATACGTTCAGGGATGAACATATAATTTCCTTAGAGAGTGAAATTGCAGCGAACTTTCGCACCTTTTTTTTGGATGAGCGAGATTTCAGAAGTTGCTTTTCAGTCCCACTTCTCACCTATACTTATATATAAAGAGAGAGCGATTTTGTAGGTGGAGGGTAATCTTCAGAAGCACTGTATCTATTTGAAAAATTCTTTCACTGTTTGAAAGGTACATTATTCCAGATGGACATAGGCTATATATTATGTATATCTGATCAGTAGAAATAAAGTTAGGGGCTTAATCCTAACAATCTCCATTGTTTCCGCTACTGTCTTCTACCGCTTTTTGTTCCGAAGATTTCAACGATCCTTATCGTGGTGCTATCGCGGTGGGCTTCTGTTCTAACGCTAGCGGTTCGAACCTAGCCGTTCTCCGGCACGCCTTTTTCTTTTAAAAAATTTATTTTAATTATTAACTAACATAAAATTAATTTAAGGTATTATTTAGGTTATTATTGAGGTAAAAAAAGATTTGCAATTTATTGGCTATCAACTGGAAATTTATTGGTATAATATTTTTTTCTACCCGGACAAAGTCGGAACGGGCCGCTAGTAATAAATAAGTGAGTAGGTACCCAGTTGGGATCTCCCTGATAGTTTTGATCACAGCTAAGCGCAGATTGGAAACTAATATAATACTGAGAATATTGTAATTTCCTTTGAGAGAAATCGTAGCTCACTTTCGCAACTCTTTTCGGAGAGTGAAATCAGTTGCAAGCATTCTAAGAATTGCTTTTCTCTCTCTTTTCTCCTTAATAATATGATTGGCATCAAATTTTTTCTTACTGACATTTTCAACTGTTGTGAAGTTAGAAACTATATAATACTAGTATACAACCCCCGTCAAAAATGACAGAATGTTGATCAGCGTTTCAAGAGGTGATTCATAATTTTCATCTGGCATTGCTGAAAACTGTACTTAAACAGAAGTAAACAACAAGACAAAACTAAACTAAATCAAAACTAAAACTAACCAAAACTGTTTCAAAAGTGAATGACACACACAGCATTTCTAAAAACGATACTTAAACAGCAGTAAACAACAATAAAATAAAACAAAAATAAAACGTGAAACACAATTTAATTAACATTAAAATTAAACATTAAAAATGTAGTTATTTAAACGGAATATGAAAAACCATGGAGTAGAATGAATTCGAAATTCAAGCGAATGACTCAATTGAATAAATGATTCTTTTTAATGGATATTTTAATTTGAAGATATTTCAAAAACTAAACGGTTTTAAGCTAGGATGTTCGCTTGAAATTTTCACATTTTTTAAAAGGCTTTCAAAATATGTAACTTTTGTGGTATTATTTTTCAAGAAAAATTTCAGAAAATGGCTTCACAATGTTAAGATGTTCCCGACTTGGTCCGTCCCGGAATGGTTACCTACACTTTTTCTACTCTAGGCTTTTATATAAGTAAAGATGAACAACAGTCGCTTTCTTTAACAGCGCAGTTCAAAACCGAATAAAAATTTATTCCACTCTGTACTCCTTTTTATGCTTTCAAGCGTGCAGAAGAGCACAATTGCTTCGATCTCTCCGCAACGCTAAACCCTTTCACTGAAAAAGGGAGAGAGGGCTTTTCCGAAGCACTTTGTGATTCAGTGCTGCGGGCGAGATAACTCGTTCATTTACTTCTCCGTTCACCGTTTAGATGGTATCTCCTGTTGGTGTCGAGTCATGAATTAGTTTACTTGGAGCTTAACATAGTATCTGTTGTGTTTCGTTCTAGATTCCTGGAATAACTGCGACCGAACGAGCTCACCAAAAACAAAACAGAAATATTGCTGAACATTTGCAACGAAAATCGGTTTTAAGATCGGTTTACTTACCGCTATCAGGCACTATCTATATGGTACTGTTTCTTATGTACCCTGTGAATCCTCTAACGGTCCAGGCACACTATAAAGTAATAGGCATAAATATAAATAATTCCTTTATTTTCTACGCGGAGGTAGACTAACATAGACCGACTTGGGGCTTGAAATAATAACACTACAGTACCGCGAGTTGCGGTACCAAGAAACTGAACTTTAAAGTCGTAACGAACCCTTTCAGGCAGAATATACGTTCACTAACAATACCCGTAACCACCGGGCTCTGAAATAACTATCGAACTCGTGCAGCCACCTAGGCTAAATGCTAGTACGTGCTCTATCAGTTAAATACCGCTATCACCTTCAATCTAACTTTTCTCGACTCTTTCGTATCTCTACCAATAGCGCAACGCACTACCGTACAAATCTCCACTCCCTTCTTGGGCTCTTGCCAACTCAGCGTGTGTCACTTAAATATCCCAGACACCCACTCCGAACTCACTTCGACTGGCCTGCACTGCGCAGCTACCAGAAATTTGCATCTGAGCAACACGCGAACCCTACATATCAATAATTAAAAAAATACCTTTCCAGGTTAACCTTTAGCTTACGGGACCCATTTTTCTGATTCCATCTTGAGAACGGCAAATTTCATACCCCTTTGTAAGAACGGTTATTAAGGGTTATATATATATATATATATATATATATATATATATATATATATATATATATATATATATATATATATATATATATATGTGTGTGTGTGTGTATGTATATATATATATATATATATATATATATTCATTCATTCTTGGGCCCGTATTCTTGGGATACATGCTATCCAAACCCGTAAGGAAAAGGTTAATTTTACAGGTAAATATTATTCCCTATCGTTTCAAGATTGAAACAATTTTCCTTTTTCAAACGTAGAGGGAAATGATCCGTTAATGAAATCAAAAGGTGTTGTGCACCATTTCGTAAAGTATCTGTCTAGAATTTTATGAGTGAGCGATCCTTTGGATAGTCTCGGTTACTATATTTTTATAAATAGAAAATTATTCCCCTTGCGCCATCATTATTTCTAATATTTAATAACTCACGGGGGACGAAATTAAAAGGCTAGATGCATCTTGGCATAGATAAAAGGATGGCACTGTTCGAAGCGATGGAATTTGAAATTTTACGTCCTAAGCAGCCATTAAGGCGGTGCATTAATTGACCTTGGAGATATTTATTCCCAGTAGATTACGTACAAGTTTCCTTGCCATACCAAATGAATAGTTTTGAATTCTGTTTCATGCATTTGAAAGTAGATTCTTACATGGCGCACATGTTTTTAAAAAATCTATTTATTTTACTATAGTTTTTTTCATAAGGCAGTTTTTAATATTACAACGTTACCCATAACTAATTTAATTCCTCGTGAAAGTTTAACTACGGAAAACATTAAAATCTTAAGAACGAAACGCTCGTTTTTCATTAAAAGCCTACCTTCATATAATAAATAATTACAAGATAAAAAGACTTTTTATATACCATGTTTTTAAATTTTCTGTTGAATCATATAAACTTGACAATTCTACGTATTAATAAATACTTTTTAAAATTTTTTTTTTGATGAATTATCCCATCGACTTGAAAGAAAATGAAGTTTATTGGAAGTTAACTTGCATTTGACTAGTTCCCTTTCTGGCCAATAGATGGCTGCACCAGTCTACAAAACAAAATTAACTGAAAATAACTGAAAATTAATTTAATTCTGCTTAAAGATTGTCTCCTCTTCCAATCCGGAAATCCATTTTTTTTAATACTTATCTCCTTCCGGCTAAAAGTATTAAAAAAATGCATTGTAATCGTGTTCTGAGCTATTCTAAAAGTTTCAATGTCTAGCTAGACGGGAAGTTAGTTAAAAATCGATAGCAAGATTTGTACTAGACAAACACACCCACAAACACACACACAAACAAACACACAAGAAAGCAAGTTAATAAAAACGTGGTTAAAAGGAGAAAATTATGAATTTTCTAATCTGTGATTAGAAAGATACTAAAAAGAAAATTCTCCATTCCTTAACATTGTGATAGAATATATGTAATGTTAACTAACGCATCACCTCGATTTCTAAGTTTTCTAGGCTTAAAAAATTTCCCTGTCAGTGCCTAGTAATATGAATAGGAAAATAAATTAGGATTTTATCATAGTACTCCTCCCTGCCATATAAGAAATAATGGCAGATCAATGTAATAACTGTGCAACTGCTTCGTCCCATAGCATTTGTGATCCCATCTTATTTGCCGTGCCTCCATTAAGGCATCACTCCATCGAATACTCATATCGAGATTACGCAAGCCCTGTCGGCTGCCAGCGGCTCTCCCATCAATAGAGAGTACTGTCCGGAATTACCATTTGAATGGAATCAATAAGCAGTCGACACGACAACCGGGATCATACCCGTCAAGGACACCGGAAAATTTATTTGCTCCCCAAAGCACTTTTTCCTCCAGGAAAGACCATTTTGATTTTATGGTTTGGGGTGTTTTCTTTTCGATTTTCCACAACTTTGAGTTTTAGTTTAAGAAGATGCACCGAGCGGTGATCAAGAAAAACTTTTTGCGGAACTAAAATCATGATTACGAAGTTAGCTGAGAATCGACTGGAAATGATGCCTGACGAAAAAGGAGTAATTGCGTTACACTATTTCAACAGACACACTGACCTCGAGGTTAGGAGACAAGGGTTCGAATACTGGCTTTAGCAGATGTTGATATATGGTCTTATTATGGTTGATTATGGTTGTTATATGGTCTCTTCCTCGGCGCTTCTGTAGACTTAGAAGAGGAGACAAAATTCAAGCTTCTAGATTTAACAAATACGTTCTCTTTATACATTTTTTTGCTACCGAGTCTTTCTTTGTTTAAAATGTAATGATAATGAGTCATAGGGTATACTAATTAATAGAGTTCAATAAAGGGTGATTCTAAGAATCATACGATTTCATAGTATTGTATTTATTCCATGTTTTTATTAACTCGCTTTCTTGTTTGTTTGTGTGTTTGTGTGTTTGTCCAGTACAAATCTTGCAATCCATTTTAAACTGAATCCCCGACTAGCTAGACATTGGAAACATTTAGAATAGCTCAGAACACGATGACAATGCATTCTTTTGATACTTTTAGCCATCTTTAAGCAACATTGAATTCATTTTCAGTTAATTTTGTTGTGTAGACTGGTGCAGCCATCTATCGGCCGGGACGGGAACGAAAAGTTAAACGCAAGTTAACTTCCAATTAACTTCAATTTCTTTGAAGTTGATGGGGTAATTCCTCAAAAAATTATTAAAAAAGTATTTATTAATACATAGAATTGTCAAATTTATATGATTCAACAGAAAATTTAAAAACATGGTACATAAAAAGTTCTTTTTATCTTGCAATTATTAAGAAATTAACACACAGAGGGGCAATCAATGTATGAATTTAAAGGGAAAATGTCTAAGTTTGATGTAGATAAATGTCTAACTGTTCTAAACGCTTTTTTTCAGTAACACGTACAATGACAAGACGAAATGCACCTGAAACACCCTTCCTAGTATCCGTGGTAATTGTCTTCAGTGCTACAGAAATACGTTGTTTGAGATTATGTTGGTTTGGGGGTAGAGGTAGAATTAAGACATGATCTTTCGCATATCCCCAAAGGAAGATATTGCGTGTGGTAAGATTCGGAGACCAGTTGCGCGCCATTGGGTCCACTGTGACCAATCCATTGCCGGGGTAGCTCTTCGTTAAGAAAAAGACGAACTTCCATATGCCAGTAAGGTCTTACTAAAAAGCCGCTGGAACCTTGCTTCAACTTGGAAAATAGCCAAGTTTGTAACATATCCAAGCAGAAGAAAACAGGCACTGTTTTTTCAACCAAAAAGAACAGCCCATAAATCTGTGCTAGCAAAGTGGCACAGACGTTATTCTAGCTCGTGTGTATGGATCCAGGTGGGTATTCAGAGCTCCATATGCAAACGTTATTCTAGCTCGTGTGTATGGATCCAGGTGGGTATTCAGAGCTCCATATGCAAACGTTATTCTAGCTCGTGTGTATGGATCCAGGTGGGTATTCAGAGCTCCATATGCAAACGTTATTCTAGCTCGTGTGTATGGATCCAGGTGGGTATTCAGAGCTCCATATGCAAACGTTATTCTAGCTCGTGTGTATGGATCCAGGTAGGTATTCAGAGCTCCTATGCAAACGTTATTCTAGTTCGTGTGTATGGATCCAGGTGGAATATTCAGAGCCCCATATGCAAACGTTATTCGGATTTACTTTGCCAGTTTAACTGAAGACGGCCTTGTCACTGAAGACCATTCAGGTGTCAAAATCGTTCGCCTGCATAGCCTCTCGCATGAAGTGACAGAAGTTGAGTAATTTTAGCTCATCGCTAGCAGTTAGTGCTTGCAATTGCTGTGATTTGTATGGCTTGAAACATATTTTTTTCCCCAACACACGCCAAACAATAAGCCGAGGAATTCCAGTTTCTCAACTAGTATAGCGCGACGGGTTGATTTTCTCAGGCTGCGTTAGAAAGGTTGTCCGACTCCTCGCATCCTCGCACGTATCATGCTCTTCCGTTTACAAAGACGTCCTTTCTCCTTCAACTCACGATACTATCTACGAATGCTTTGAACCGTCGGTGGATCCATTGGGTAACGTCTACAGAATTCACATTCAATGGTGATTATCGATTCCCACCAGGCAAAAGACAGCCCACAAAAACTTTCTGTTGGATCGACGCCATTTTTACCATGTTTTTATTAACTTGCTTTCTTGTTTGTGTGTGTGTTTGTTTGTCCAGTACAAATCTTGCAATCGATTTTTAACTAACTTCCCGACTAGCTAGCATTTTTAAAATACTTTTAGACATCTTTAAGCAGATTTTTTTTTACCATGTTTTTATTATTTTCAGTTAATTTTGTTTTGTAGACCGGTGCAGCCATCTGTCGGCCGGAACGGGAACGAAAAGTTAAACGCAAGTTAACTTCATTTTCTTTCAAGTTGATGGGATAATTCATCAAAAAAATTTTAAAAAAGTATTTGTTAATACATAGAATTGTCAAGTTTATATGATTCAACAGAAAGTTTAAAAACATGGTATATAAAAAGTTATTTTTATCTTGTAATTATTCTTATGTATTATATACATCTTCCCAACTTCACGTTATCACCACTTACTGTGCCATCTATTGCAAACACCATCAATTGCTCCCATTCTGAGACTTCAAATCCCCGTACAAGCGCTGGTCGTTTCGATGCCCACTCATTCTTGGAATAGCGCAGTATATATATATATATATAGATATATCTGTGTGTGTGTGCATATATATGTATGTATATATATATATATATATATATATATATATATATATATACACACCGTATGTATATATATATATATACACCCGATTTTTTCTTTCAATTCATCTATCAATTGTCTTTCCGTGCATCACAAGGTACGATATTTTGAATTCGGAAGATTCTCTTTGAATCATCCTGGTATTTGTGGTTTTTGCATTGCTTGGACGCTAATTATGTCCCAGAGGTACTGCCATGCTAATTTTCAAGTCTCCCTTTATGATGTTTTTGTCACGACTGAGTTAATTACTGTTTAATAAATGCTACGTACACCTGTCAAATTTACAGATGGTGCACAGTTCGAGTCGAAAGAACGCTTCAAAAAAGTTAAAATTGCGGATTAGAAAATGAGAGGAAAACGTTTTTGGATATTCAACACGCTTGTTTTCTGTACTGCGAGAAATAAGAAAATGTGATGAACGTGTGCCATCTGTGCAAGTGCAAACGTTTTAACGGTTTTTACTTACACAAAACGTTTCTTAATAACTTTAATAACAAGCCCACGAAAAAAGTCCTGGAGCACACCGTAAGGAGTTCTGAATAATGGCCTTGAGAAACAACGCCCAAAAATATTACCTCTCATTTTTCAACCTCATTCCCCTATTATCAGACATAACGGCTTTTTCTGAGCACAAATCTGCGCTAAATATCATAAAAAGAGGCCCATAAAATTTACTCGGTACGTCTTAGTCCAACAGCTTCCTCTTACTCTGGAAAGTTGCGCCATTTTCTTTTATGTTCCCCATAAAATTTCACGCCTAAGGGCCTTGATAAGAAACGCACCTTGTCCCCCCTATATTATTTTTAATAACCCCGGTGATTTGTACCACGTACATGTTTATTTAGTCGCAACAAGTAGAAATATTATATATTAAAATTTATTTTTCTTGCTCGAATTAAAAGTTCATAAAGTTCTTTTGTGCAGGTTCAAAAATTTCTTCCCGAACTTAGCACATTTTACCTCGAATCGTCCGTTTAATAGCCTCGCATAAAAAGAGTCGTTACGCAATTATTTGAGGCAAAAATTAGCTCCCATTTTTGAAAAATGTGCAACCCGTGAAATTAAGACGAAGGATCTTGCCCCAATAGTAAACAATGTTCTTATTTCAATTTTAACTTTTGTTTTCTTTTCTATACAATGTCTACGTATTTTCTCGTACAAATGTGGGACTTTGTTTGTTACACAGTCGTTCAGTAAAACAAAATGATGTCGAGAGTACATATAAAGTATAATGGAGCACTGTACTTTGTGTTTCTTTGAGATTCTACACTGCAAAACCGTTGCTTTGTAGTGACTACATGTCGAGATTCCAAACCCTAAATAAGTAAAAGCAGAGATCGACGAATACAGACGAATCATTGTAGAATAAAACTACAATGATTCGTCTTTGGTCTTCCGAGGTAGGATATGCTATATCTTTCAATCTATAATATCATAAAAACTCTAATTTAATTCAATTAAAAAATATGGTACTCAGCAGCGGGAATTAAAATTATTACAAGATAAAAAGAACTTTTTATATACCATGTTTTTAAATTTTCTGTTGAATCATATAAACTTGACAATTCTATGTATTAATAAATACTTTTTAAAATTTTTGAGTTTAACTTTTCGTTCCCATCCCGGCCGATAGATGGCTGCACCATTCTACAAAACAAAATTAACTGAAAATGAATTCAATACTACTTAAAGATGGTTAAAATTATTAAAAGAATGCATTGTCATCATGGTCTGAGCTATTCTAAAAGTTTCAAATGTCTAGCTAGTCGGGAAGTTAGTTAAAAATCGATTGAAAGATTTGTACTGGAGAAACACACACACAAACAAGAAAGCAAGTTATAAAAATATGGTAAAAAATACGATACTCCTGAAATTATTAGAAACAATATGAATAACAAAACTACTAAAAAAACACTGTTCGATATTTTAAATACACACCAAAGTGCTATTGATCTATCCATTATTTTATTTTCCTCTGTTAATCGCCATGGCATTGTATATTACTTGTTCCATTGGAAATTTTGGCGAACTTCAAAAAGGCAGAAACGCAAATCCGTCATAGTGGTAACAATATCATCTTAAAGATAATAAATTTCATTAAAAATCGGGTTACGCATTGCCAAATTACCGGTTAATCTTGATATCATTAGTGTATTTATTTATCAATTGTTTTGTAGGATCTATCTGATTAGATTGCTAGCATTTGTCATCTGAAAAAGGCGACAAAATAATTATTTACTGTAAAATGTTATATTATTTGTATAACCATTATAAGTTAAAACATGATTTTTTTAAAAAATTAATTTCAGTCCATTTGTGTTTTTCAAAACTATGAACCAGCATTTTGAGTAATATAGGTAAATCAAAGAAGGCTATCCAGGAATCTTTGGGTTGATTTACCTTTTTTTACCTTGTTATGTACAGGATAATTAAACAAATTTTAAGACAAACAAATGTTCGGAATAGTCCTTGAAAAAAACGAAATTTATCAGCCTTTATAAACATTTATCTTTACAAAACAACCATTTATTGTAAAAATAATCTTCAATCATTAGTTTGATTCATTTAAGAAGCAGGCGTACAGGAAATTCGACAGTGCCAGTTATCTCATCCCCAACTTCTCCCTGGCTGTCTTCCATATGACTTAGTTCTTATAAAAGTTGTGTATAAAGGTATCTGGTTTATCCCAGAAATTTTATCGGTATAGTTTAGACATTTTTACTGGAGATCCAAAAGTAAATGATATTTTTTTGCTGGGCGATATAATAACCTTTGTCTAGCAAAAACTCCTAAATCAAATTTCTACAGGAGATAGGAAGAAAATGACCGAAAAGCTGCAAAAAAATCAAATGAGAGTTTTGCTCAACACTCATATTTATAAAGGTATCCAAAGTGAATAGTTTTCGCGCGTTACATTATATCTTAGAAAACAGATTAGATACTTAAAGTAATCTAAATATTTTTTATTGCACTTTCTCTTTTCGAAATGTCAAGCCCTTTTTATGCTTGAAATGCTCCAGGCATGGCATTTTTCAGATTTTATTAACTGCAAATTTATTTCCATACAATATTAAATAAATGCTAGAAGTACAACTTTAATAGAACTACAAAATGAGCTATTAAAATTAATTTTTTTTATAAAAGCTATGAATATTTACAATTAATGATAACCTTGATTTTAAGGTGTGGAAAATATCTTCCATAAAAAAAAGAACTCTCGCACCACAGGGAAAAGAAAAGAGCATGGAATGTTTTATATTCAGCTCCTTGTGTTGATTTAAAGGTTAAACTTAAATAGCTTAAAATATTTTCAGTATGTTTAACACCAAATTTAGATCGTAGTTATTTAAACATATTGTGAGTCACATAACCAAACTACACAATATGAGAAAGATACCATAAATTAAAAAAATAAAAGTTTTGAAAGAGACATTTAGTCATCTTGGACACGTAGTTCAATGAGGGAATGTCTAAATTGGTTGGTATCTCTCGATTCTAAAAAACAGCGGCAGCGGGAGTTTATTTAATTCCCCATTGTCGCTGTCAAAAGCTTGTCACGCTACCTCCTCCGAAACTGCTGGGGGTATGGGGTCGAGAGCGATACCAATGGATGCAAAAAAAAAAAAAAAAATGGGGAACCAAAGTAAGACATGTCTCATTTTCGTCGGACTTTGTTAATAATTATTAAATATTTCTGGTTTGATATCTTTATTTCTGAGCATATTTCAGAAAAGGTCAGGCCAACACCTGAGGTTGATGGACTAGAAACACCATCCTTTGCAAGATTGTCAGCGGTCTCGTTTCCACGGAGACCTATATGTGAGGGAACCCACTGGAAGTAAATCCTGTGCTACCGTGAAAGCTCCTTATTGTCTTTAAGTATCGACACAGATGTTCTGTCACCAACTTTGGTCCAGTTGCTCAGATGTTGTATAGTACTGCGTTCTATCAGTCAGAATCCAAATGTCTGCAGATGAATCTTCCTCAGTATATTGAGAAATAACAGTGTGAGTTCAATAATACTGATTACAATTGGGGTCGATTTGCCAGCATTAAAAAATACTAGAATATTTTCTTTTATTTTTCTCTGGTTACAGAGCCATATAACCAAACTGTCACAACTTACTTTAAGAAATAAAATTTTCTACTTTCTGCAGCCTGATGACATAAATGACATTTTAAATGAACATGTGCTTCGTCTAAACTTGATGACGAAACCTTTTGAAATAAAATCACGCAACAAAATACTCTTAAAACATCATAAGAGTTAATTCTGTTCATAACACCAATGACGGCCATTCCTTAGGTTAAAAGAACTGAATACTATCTTTTCACTATTGCTGGCGTTACAAAGTAAATAGATACGGGTAAGCACAAATTGGTATATCCCGGATGGAAAATACAAATATAATACCTTCATAATAAATATATAATTATTTTTATTCTATATACTTAAACTCACAATTTATGTATAAAAGCCAGTTTAACTGCCTAATTTCATTTGTGCACGCATTTTAACAGAAAAAAGGTTTATTCCCTAGTGCCACTATTTTCCCCCTATTCCACTGAAGGGAGAAATTTAATAAAGCTATTTAAAGCATAAAAGAATGTTTACAACACACGTAATAAATTGTAAAATATTCCTTTTTCTTTCTAAAGATGTAACCCCGTGTTCAAGTTTTCTTTAAAACATTTTATATACATGTAATAGTGTAATGGCATGGAGCAAATGCTTTAAAGTACTACAACGTTTTTATTAAATATTTATGCGCTCTAGCATCTTTGAAATTCGAGTTTTATAGGTTTAATATAAGTCTTTGTAGAAAGAAAATCCCAAAAGATATTCTCTAGTTTGAAGTTAAGAATGAGAAAAAAACTGCAGCATCTCGCCGTTTCCATAAGTATTTGCATACATATTTTAAAATTTTCTCATGACCAAGCAAATTCAAAAAGTATCACGTAAATATTTAAGATGCATTTCACGAATGTTTCCACTTATTTCTCCTATATGAACCGGAAAGTAAAATTAAAGTTCAATTTTCATTAAAAAAATGGACAGTTTTCTAATGCTGCATCAATTTATTTACAAAGAAAGGAAAATTTCAAAAAGTTATTGGAAAGTTTCTTTAGTTTAACCTCTGTTAAATACCTTAACATATTGTAAAACATATGAACTAGAGATTTCAAATATTCCTGTTGCCATACTAAAGAGGATGAAAATGTTAGTGGATTACAGTTAAATAATAAATCACGTTTGTGGGCAGATAAAAAAGCTGCAAAGGCCTTAAATTTATGTAGTTAACTAGCATTAACTGATTAACTATGACAAAATATTAGGGCTGACACACGTATCTAAGGGAATATGAACTATTCTATTAAAAATCAAGATTTAAAGCTACGTGTCACCTGATCAAATATCGTATTTACTACAGAATTAGGATTCTTGGGCACACAGTTCTTTCTTGCATTAAACACACAGCGAAATGTCAAACTGCTTTTCCTGTAGTAGGACAACTTAAGCTTAAGTACACAACCTTGAACCTATAACAGTTTATCCAATGATTATCAAAAAGTCTGTCTAATTTCAACATTCCTCCAATATAAAAGGTGTTTATTTCAAAATAATATATCGTTATTCAATATAACGTTCTATTGGGCTTATTCATAGCTCAAGAACTGGCGTTAATTATATTATTCTTCATTATTTTGAGATGTGAATTCAGTGTGATATTCTAGGATTATTTTTGTGATGGACGATACTTTACAATACCAAGTAGCCACCATTTTCCAGAAAATATTCGGCAAATAAAATATTCCCTTTTCAATTGACAGGGGGCAGCAGTGAAATTTCAAATGATCCTCATCACGCCATCTTCCATCTAAATTTATCTGTATGAAGACTATAGAATAAATTTTAAGTACCTATAATTCAGAAGCCCCTGATTTATTTACCGAATTCAATTACTGATATTTATCTCAACAAAGTCTAAATTACTATTTTTTAAAATTTATAATAAAAAGATTTTTGAAAACACGCGCATTGCATTTAAAGATGTGTTTTAAAATTCAGAAAGACAGAATTCATAAATAGGCTTATGGTAATATGTGATTAGAAATATGAAAGTCAAGTTTCCCGTAGCTTTACACGAGTATGGAAAATATGTGAGGTCAACTAATGCACCCCCTGAGAAGCTTTTAAAGCATGTCGTTTACATTCTCTTTTGTATTATAAAGGAGACCTCTCTCTCTTTACATGCAGTTTATCTGCCATTGTAACACTAGAAAGTAAATCCTCCATAAAGAGTTAATGTAAGATTTGTTGTTAGACCATGAAAGCAAAATAGCTACAGAAGCATTAATCCGACAATGGAAAAAAATGCGTTATTTATAGTAAGCACACAAATAATTATCTCTTCCTGTCGATGTCGAAAGTCATAATACGGCTTTAACACGCCATAAAATGTTCATAAAATAACCCTATAATTCCCGCTCTTAGATGTTACAGAGCGTTTTCACCTCTCCTCTTTTATAACCGACATCTCAGTTCATAGCTCAAGACTTCGAGAAATTGAGTCTAAAAAAGTCCCTTACTTTCTTATTTTTTTTTAATCAGTTTTTTTTTATTTCCATGTAATTTTATTAAATGTACAGCACTCCTCAGATTACACTTTATTAAATCAGGAGAAAAACTCCGCAGGAACTTTTAAAACATGCGGAAACCCCCATTTGAAATTCTGAACGCGTCCCCCCCCCCCCCCCCGTCTTATGAATAATTCTCCCTTATTTAGCCGATACTATACTGTTTAATGCAAGTCTGGTAATTTAAAGCGACACTTCATTGTCGTCAAAATATTTTGGAATGCGGCCCATTTGTAATATTATTTAAGTCTCGAAAATATTTTTCGTGTATTGTTCCTTATCATCAACACAATCATTTATCAGTGTTTTTTATTTAATATCCTCTTTGGCATATGAATCATGTTTTAAAACCACATGCAACCTCTCATAGAATACTTAATTTGGGTTCATTTTACGCTTCTAGGACACAAACAGAAGGCTGGCACTTCATGATTACCATCATTTAAAGAAGATTCTTGAAAGAAGGGATCTCTCGGAGAGTTTATAACCTCTTACTTTAAGGCTAAAAAAATCTTATTTCCCTTTTCCTCTTCTTGCAGACTCTTGTGGTGGGAGGAGTCCAGTTGACAGTTCGAGAATTCCACCCCCCTTAGGATTGACATTTTGAGGGATTGTAATGGCTCTCTCTCTATTTATTTAAAATATATTTTAGTCAACTATTTACAGGTACATAAATGCTAATAATAACTCCGTCATACAGAAGATGAACTTTTCAGCAAAGCGCTACAGGATTCATTTTATAAATATCGTCCACCGAAGGAATTTAAGAGCGTTTAAAACACATTATACCAGATTTCCCCCGAATAATTTATATTTAAAAATATTAATTGCATTTAAAAAAAAAAAACGAAAAATGCACAAAAATGTAAAATTTCTATCTCTATGACGGAGTACAATTTTTTTAAAAAATCTTTGAATCCAAGTCGGCAATCCGTGGAAAAATTTTCTCCATAGGTTAACATTGAGGTGAGCGAATCCAATGGGGTTAGAGCGAATCTAATGGGCGGTGTATCAGTTGATCGCACAAATCTTACATTCTTATGTCAGGCTGTGGAGAATTTTTCTCTACTTATTTTTTTAATAACGAGTTAGAAATGCTTCTGAACTCTATTTTTTTGCATTCAAAAATAAATCTTTAAATGCAATTTGCAGGCTTTTGCAAAATAATTTAATTTATCTTTTCAATATGCTAATTTCATCGCGATAGATAATTTAATGTCGCGTTAAAGATTAGCTACTGAAATATTTAAGGTTTTAGAAACAAAGTGTCCTTTATTTAAACGTCTAGCTTCATATTTATAAAACGGAATTCAAAAATAGGCATTTACTAATCTGTGATCCGAAAAAAAGAAGAGTGGAAGATTCCCTTTAGCTTGACATGGGAATCAAAGATTTGCCTCATCAACTGATAAATCGCCTTAAATTCAAATCTAATCATTTAATCAACAGACTTAATCCTAATTATGAAATTTTCTTAAAAATAATTACAAGATAAAAAGAACTTTTTATATACCATGTTTTTAAATTTTCTGTTGAATCATATAAACCTGACAATTCTATGTAATAATAAATACTTTTTAAAATTTTTTTTCATGAATTATCCCGTCAACTTGAAAAAAAATGAAGTTAATTGGAAGTTAACTTGCGTTTAACTTTTCGTTCCCGTCCCGGCCGATAGATGGCTGCACCAGTCTACAAAACAAAATTAACTGGAAATAACTTTAAATTAATTTAATTTTGCTTAAAGATGGCTAAAAGTATTAAAAAATGCATTGTCATCGTGTTCTGAGCTATTCTAAAAAGTTTCAAATGTCTAGCTAGTCGGGAAGTTAGTTAAAAATCGATTGCAAGATTTGTAAGGGACAAACACACGCGCAAACAAACAAGAAAGCGAGTTAATAAAAACATTGTAATAAATCAGAATAAATTTCCAGCCACGCGATATCATGTTAGACTTCTTTCCTGAAATGTCGAAGCCACGGTTGTAGATAAGGAGGCAGTTTGAATTTTAGCAACGATGAAGAAATACTAATATTAGACTTCACATCTATTTTACTTTTTGTACCAATTTAAATGGTTTAAATATGCTAATTTTCCGGTATTACATTTTTTTCTATGCATCTTATTATTGTGTTGAACAAATACTGGCTATCGAGATTTACTGGCTTATGAGGAGAATGAGTAGTTACCATTTTCAGGCTTTTGTTTTGGTAAAAAAAGAGTTATCCACTATCCAGAGAGGCGCCTGACACTTCGTAAATGTCGATTAAGTGTTCTAATCCATTACAGACACTTAAAAAGTATTGTGCTAATGAGGATAAACTATAGAGACAGACAGACTTTTTTCGGACAATTCCTGTAATCTAGAATTTTTTTTCCCTTTTTACCTACATTAAGCTTGATGCGAAATTAACACAAAATTGAAGACAGCAGATGTAAAATTAAACTTTTCAGAGTTTTTCAGTGCATTTTTCAGTGCATTTGTTTTGCCAGATACCAACCGACTGAGAGTGGGATGAAGTCATTATCTGCGCGGTATGAGTTTCCTTTTTTTTTTTTTTGCCAGCGACAATTTGATGTGTGTTATTCTTCCGGTATCTCAAAAGCTCAAAAAGATGGATTGATAAACTGAATGAATCCAGGAAGAATTCCGGAAGAGCAAATAAGGAAACTTTGATACATTTAATAATGGACGAAACTAAAGTTAAAAAAAAAAAAAGACTCGATAATTTCCAGTGTGCCAATAAGTCGCTTAGACGCACAAAACTTTGTATATAACCACTATTAATGACTAACTTAATTTTAATGGTATCCATTATGTACACATAATTACCCATCTATATCATTAGACTAAAAGGTTTGCTTCTGAATAGTTCCATTTGCAGGATTAATTCTGATACACATACAAACATACAGTGAAAATACACAAAACTTAACATGTTGTGTGCATATATATCACCAAATTTAAAGTTTCAGAATTGGAGAGTCTGGCAAATATATTTATTTTGCAAGCTTATAAATAACCTGGAAAAGATTTATAACATAAATATCATTACTGAAAATCGTTACAATTGAATTAATTATTATTACAACTATTACAAACATTAATATTAATTATGATTACTAATACAATTATATTATGATAATTATAATTAATGTCATAATGCATATTATCATCCTAATAATCAATCAGTCAATGCAACTATTGATCATTTAACATTCTCCAATAATTTATTTCTTTACCCCACAGAATAATCAGTTTTTAAGTAAAGTTTTCTATAAAAGTTGCATAAAATATCAATTTCTAGATATTTTTTACTTCAAATAGCGAATCAAAATTGAAATATTAAACAGCGATAAATCTCAAAATTGAGATTTTCATTTCGAAAAAGGCATAATAAATCCTAGAGTGGAAATACGGAGTATTTACTTCTTAAGGAGGTCCGGAACTCATTAAAATTCTTTTTATTGAGTTAAAATTCTGAATTTTTT
Source organism: Dolomedes plantarius (assembly GCA_907164885.2). Lineage (NCBI taxonomy): Eukaryota > Metazoa > Arthropoda > Arachnida > Araneae > Dolomedidae > Dolomedes > Dolomedes plantarius. Next base: position 195,623,220 of record OU015496.1, on the reverse strand, counting down.
TGTGATGGTTAACAATATAATTTGTAAACAAAATAACATCATAAAACTTCTGAAAAAGATTTTAAAATTAAAAAAAATGATGGGGTAATTTAAAATCGTTATAACTCGAAATATTATTTGTCGAATTTTCATTTAATTCAACAGAAATATAAAAATTTCAATTTTGATTCAGAATTTTTTAAAATATTAATTAAAAAAAATAAAAATATTTAGAGTAAAAATTTTAAAAAATTATGTAACTTATTTTTAAAAAATCATATTTCAAAAGTTAATATTTTTTTTTCAAATTTGCTGAATCAAAATTAGACATGTTCCAAGTTTGAACCACTTTTCTCTGACGATTCTTGACTTACTAGAGGTTAGCCCGCCAAAAATGACGTGTTAATTTTAATTTTTATCAATTTACATCTGCAAAATCAATGTTATTTGTATACTTAAGAGCTTCTCTAGTTTCTTTTATTTAAACTATACACATTTTAATTATTTAAAATTATGCCTGATCGCCTGATCGCAACTGCGGTGCCGCAACGACACCGGATCGCTCGTGTGCACCGAGCCTAACGCGGCAGACGATTGGACATTATCCCAAAAAATATTAAAATACAGTAAACAAATGTTCCTCAAACTGTACTATTTTAACTGTACTGTATTCTTTAGTATGTTCTATTAAATTTAATTTGAATATTTTCTTCTACATTATTTGGTCTATAAAAATATCCGTTACGATTTTTTTATATATATATATATATATATATATATATATATATATATATATATATATATATATATATATATATATATATATATATATATATATATATATATTGCATTAATTGCATACATTGACCATTGTATTTAATTTGAATGTACTCCGTAGCGAAGTACGGGTTTTCAGCTAGTATTAAAATATTTCAAGAATTAAAACTTAATTTCAATTTATTTTATTTTTAAAACGCGGTAATCAAAGTACATTTGAATATGGCGACAAAATGGAAAAAGCGTTCCAGACAGAGAAATAGATCTGTGCTATTATTAATTCAAAAGTTAAAGTAATATTAAAAATAAGAAATCGAACACAAATCGTTATAAAGTACTATTAAAAGTAATATTAAAAATACAATAAAAAACAGAAATTAAAAACATTGTCATCGCAAAAGAATGAATCTTTCATATGAATATTTTTCATTATTCTATATGAAAAATCACATGAAAGCCCATGTGAGCCCATGAAAGTCACGTGTGTTGGCAATTTAGAAATATTAAATTAAACACTTTTAAAAATTTAAGAAAATGTTACGGTTATGTTAGGCACTTTGTTGACTTTATGTTTGCTTTGAAAAGCACGCTACCGTACAGACAGCTTTGAACATATCACTACGCATGCGTCGAGTTTGTGACTTTCAGAAAATACTAAATTTGACATTATTGTAATATCTGTTTAAAATATATATATTATGTGGTTAAAATTTAAATATAGATATTAAAAAAATAATATAATGAAAAACTGTTTTACTGTGAAAAAGATTCTCTGATTCAATTTTTTTTTAATTAATGGCGATGAATGAATCACGGTGAATGAATGATTCACTCGTGTTTACATTTTCAAGTTCTGAGTATATAAAATGAATACTTCTTATTAATTTAAATGAAACACTATGATAACTCGAAAGGAGGCGGAAAAGAGATAATACTCTAATGGATATGAATATCACAATGAAAATGCGCTACAATGAAAGGATATTTTAGGCTGAGAGCAATTTTAAAGTGGCAAGCTGTTTTGAAACTGTCATAACCGTTTATTACAGCCGTCTAAAAATCGAAATAAAGTTGACTTGTGTCTATATTACGTTGTTTCTAATAAATTATTTGGGTTTAGATAGCAAATAATCTTTTTTAACTTTACTTTTATCTTGTTAAGCCTAACTCAATGGATGCCACAGGCTGATATATTTATGAAGCAGTCGCTCCGGAAGCGTTACAGATAGAGTGATAGATCTGTACTATTATTAGGATAGATAACAAATTAAAGACGAGAAATGGTAAAAAAACCCATCATGCAGAAAAACTCACTTACAGGTTTAAACAACAATTGGCTGCTATTAGAATGTTGCAAAAAAAAAATTTAATATCTCCTGTTCTAATTAAGATAGAAACATGATTTAAACGCCATTTTAAGCGGAAAAGAACACAGAAATTTTTAATGCAATATTTGTTTCGAAAATTTGAAGAATTTTGTGTCCTCGACCCCCTTAAAATACCTGCATTTTACGTGCTTTTCATGAGTTTCTCTTCTTATGTAATTTAAGTTGCATGGATCCATGAAAATTTGCTGTGAAAAAATACTGAGTGTAAAATTTCCTATGAATGGCAGAAACATACTGTTTCTGATTTCTCTGTGCATTTGGATACTAGGAAAAATTTAACGTAGCAAAAAAAAAAAAAAAAAATTGAATTTAGAAACCTGAAATATTGGCTATGGATGATTAATGTGATGCCTATTGCTTTTGGGGAGTATGCGTTGAAGCTGATCGTCTCTACACATTCTACTGGAATAGAAAGGTTTAAAAATCCTGCGGACATGCAAACCAACTGGCTTGTGTATTCAAAAAGTCCTTTGAAACCTTATAATTTTTCAGTGACGTCTCTACGTAGATTATGATCAACATTTAAGCCTTTTTCGTGGCGATACAATCATTTGTTCTTTTCTACGGCTGTTACTTAAGAAATGGACATAAATCTGGTAGATCCGTTTAGCAAGGGTAGAAATTTTCGGAGGTCGTCTGACCACACAGACACAACCACAGAGCAAATCACAACCACAGAACAAAAAATGCGAAATATCTTTTTCTGTTCTAATTGTATTTTTACTTAATTTTAATCGGCCGTATTCCAAATATTCCTTTAATTGACTGTACTATTGTACAGAGGCTGCTCGCACATTTTTTAGACGATTTTGGTAAGCGGTAATAAAAAATCGTTTGCTGCAAAAGAAATAATTGCAATTGTACTATGTTTTTAAAAGTCAAAATTATCGTCTGCGGCTTGAAAATTTTGTTTTTATTCAAAATGGCGTTTTTAACAAAGCAGTGGTTCGAAGGCTACATTTATGCTCTTTCCGAAGAGAAATATGCATACTCCGTTATCCAAAAACGATGTGAGAGTCATGGTTTTGTGATATCTAAAGCGTCGATAGATAATATCGTTAACAAGAAAGGAAAAAAACGTCAAATTGGAGCCTCAAGTGGGACAAAAATTCCAAACAAGTATCCAAGGCAAAAACGGACATCTTCGACTATTGCAAAGGTACGTTGTTTAATGTTAAAAGAAAATCCCCTAGTCAAAGGACAGTTGCAAAATCATTAAAATGCTCGGTGTCCACTGTAAACAAAATGATAAACGTTGATTTAAATCTTAAGAAAGCGAAAAAACGCAATGTGCATCGTCTTCTTCCAAATCATATCGCTGAACGCAGGACACGCTGCAGAATTCTATATTAGAAACACTTATCCAAAGAAAAATGGAAAACAATTGTCACAATAGATGAATCATGGGTGTATTTAAATGATTGCAACAAAAAAAGAGCCATTTATTATCATAAAAGGGGAGAAAAAAATTTAAGTACATGGTTCAAAGAATCGAAAGAAACTTTTTCTAAGGGATTCATGATTGTTGCTGGTTTTTCTTATAATGGCAAGTTAAAAATAAAGAGAGTGGAAAAAAATGTCAAGATTAACTCCAAATACTATCAGGAACATATTTTATCGCCAATTTTTCTGAATGAAATACCATCGCTTTACCCACAGTGCCATCAATCTGTGAGACTCCATCAGGACAAAGCTAGGAGTCACACATCAAAATCCACTGTAAATTTCCTAAAAGAAATGGAACAAAAAACTGGTATCAAGGTCATACCCTTCACTGATATCTCTACCAAATCTCCCGATGTATCACCTATGGATTTTTGTGCTTTCGGACTTTTAAAATCTGCATTATCCAAACGTCGTCCCAAAACCCTTACAGGACTCTGGAAAGCTGTTCAGGAGGAATGGGATAGAATACCTCTTCTGACACTTCAAAAGGCATTATTATCCTGGAAATTGCGGTGTCGAAAGATAGTTCAGAATAATGGATGTCAAATAGAACATTTAAAACACAAGAATTTTATGTAATTTAGTTTTGTGAATACAATATACATCTTCTAAAAAATGTGTGAACAGCCTCTGTAGGAAGCAGACAAAGGTTTTAGTTTGTGCCAAATCACGCTCAGAAAAACTTTTAAATTGCACTATTCTACGCAAACTGTTCAAAGCAGACAGATTGCTTTCTTCTTCCTTTCTTTTTTTTCTTTTTAAAGAACGTTTTACTGATTCTCATTTGATGGTTAAATATTTGAACTGAAAGGGTACTCATGAAAATTTTTACCACAGTAAGTTTACATTTGGGTCTCTCTGCTCTTTAAATCAAGGATCGAGGGCATTTTATCTCAAAGACGCGTAATTGGCTTATCAAAAAGAGAGCCTCGGAGGTGTATAGTGCAAGCAAAAGCCACAAAAATCAAGGGGTTCAGGCTCCCGAAAATAAGATCTTCATTACTAGCAATATTAGAAATAATATTTTACGATTTAACTGGACAGTTGAAGTCAATTGAATAATTCTTACTTTTGGATTATTACCATCGTTTCTTGTAAAAGATAAACGTTCCCCGCATTGCCGATTAGAAACGCCTTTGACGAAAGCTGTGCTTCAACGCAAGGGGACTGGGACGTCTGCGACAACTAAGAAGTTGGAAATTTGGGCTATTCTTTTAAAGCCCATATCTTATACAAATATGCATGTATCATTATGATTTTTTATGTTAATTTAGTAAGACCTTTATGAATATTTTAAGATAAAAAAATTTCTTTTTGGATTCAAAAGTAAATTTAAAATAACAATATAAACAAACATACTTTTCCCCGTGAAATTTTTGAGGTATTCACTTTGTAACACTTTTTCAAAAATTTAGTGAAAATCTTACCTTTAAATCTTGTGTGATGATTAAACACAGTTAATTTTATATAGTGAACCCATTTAAATCTTTGTTACACTTTTTTAAAAAATTTTAAAAAATTATAAATTTCACTTATCAGAAATCTGCATATTTTTGTCATACATTTTCACCATTTACAAAAATATCTTAAGGTTTAAAAATAAAAATATAGGTTATATTGATACAACAGTACTTATTCTATTGACTTTTAAAATTACAGAGATGTACTTGCAACAGATTTTGCAGAAAGTGTACCATTACATGAAAAAATCATATTTTGAGAAAAAGGAAAAAACACTTTCCCATTATATGGGATTTAAATGTATATTTACACTTTTAAGTTGCTAATAATTGTTGTTAGAGTGTCAAAAAGTACATAAATTATATGTATTTGTAATCTGCAGAATCTGCTTTATTTTTTAAGCCACAAATTCAAAAATAAATTTTTTGAAGGTATTTGACGTCCCAGTCCCCTAAGGCTGTTGTGTACTAACCTAATGGATTCGTTCACCTTAAGGCTGCTATGCACTAACCACATTGGATTCTCTCACATCAATGTTAACCTATGGAGAAAATTTGTCCACGGATTGCCGACTTGGATTCAAAGATTTTTGAAAAAAAAATTGTACTCAGTCATAGAGAAAGAAATTTTACATTTGTGTACATTTTTCGTTTTTTTTAAAAAATGCAATTAATATTTTAAAATTTAAATTATTCGGGGAAAAATCTGGCATAGTGTGTTTTAAACGCTCATAAATTCCTTCGGTGGACGAAATTTATAAAATGAATCCTGTAGCGCTTTGCAGAAAAGTTCAGGCTATCTCACAATACCAATTTTATTTGATTATCATCATTTATGTACCTGTAAATAGTTGACAAAAATATATTTTAGATACAAAATTTGGGGGCAGCACGCAACCCCCCTATAGAGAGAGAGCCATTACAATCCCTCAAAATGCCAATCCTAAGGGGGGTGGAATTCTCGAACTGTCAACTGGACTCCTCCCACCACAAGAGTCTGCAAGAAGAGGAAAAGGGAAATACGATTTTTTTCTTAGTACATAGCAGCCGTAATGTTAACTCACGGAGAAAATGTGTTCAAATGTTGCCGATTTGGATTGAAGGATTTAAAAAAAAATTCTACTCCGTAATAGAGAATGAAATTTTACATCTTGGTACATTTTACGTCTTTTTTTAAAAATGCAAATAATATTTCAAAATTTCAATTATTCGAGGAAAAAACTGGTCTACTGTATTTTAAACGCTCCTAAATTCCTTTGGTGGTCGCAATTTATAAAATGAATCTTGGTGCAAGGTTCATAAAATTTCAGGCCATCTGAAAATACCATTTTTATTGGGTTATCGGTATTTCCCGTGTTCCAATTTTGGACTTAGATTATTTTTCAGATTTTGAATATTTTTGACGTAGCTGTCAATAGTGGACACATTTTCTCCACCAGTAAACATTGAGGTGAACAAATCCAATAGGGTTAGTACACAGCAGTCTTAAGCATAAAGAAAACTATTAGCGCAATGCATAAACTAGCAAGCTTTTTAAATCTGCAAGAATGTTAGCAGAAAATTTCTGTGTATATGTGCAATTTTCTGCAATCATTGCTGACAATTATGAGGACATAGTTGATGAATTGTACAAATTCAAAGTAGGTAATGTATTGCTGTAGACCAGGGATTTCCAAATGGCGGCCCGCGGGACGCATGCGGCCCACGGTGCCTTTTTTGCGGTCCGCGAAGACTTCTAGGAAAATAATTTGCAGCATCAATTTAGATATGCTTAGTTAACGAAAAACGTTTTTGTAAAAATCCTTATTGTTTTCAGATGCTGTTCATTTACAAAAAAGATTGATTTTCCTCGAATTCCATGAAAAGTAGGGTGCTCACTCATTTTCTATTTCATAGCCCCCCCCCCCCCACTTCTTATTTGACGCACTTCTTATTTAAATACCCACTTCTTATTTGAATTTTTTTGTGTGTCTGTGTAATTTAACGAAAGTTGGCCAGTTATAATCAAGGTCGTTGTTGGAGATTCATCCTCGAATTTTAAAAATTTTCATAGTATATACTATACACAAATCCTCCAAATCCCCCTCCCTGAAGAAAAAATGTCCTGGGTATAGTCCTCACTAAATTGCGGCCCGCCACTAGACAGGTGTTTTCAATTGCGGCCCTTGGACACTTGTAAGTTGGAAACCCCTGCTGTAGACTATGTTCCCCTAAAGGTGTTAAATATGTTTCCTTATTTTTGTAAAAAGTATAATTTATAAAGGGTGCATACAACTTAATATTCATCCCCCTTTAAATCTTGCAAATTCATTGTTTGAAGTTTTAAGACAAAAAGTTTTAAGTTTTTATATACTCATTTTAAAAATTAAATTTTTTTATTCGTTGTGTTGACTACATTAATCTGAGGGACGAGCAGTAAAAAGTTCAATTGTTTTCGAGAAAAATAATATAAATTCTGATGAATTAATTTTAAGAAACTAATAATGTGTTTGATTCTTACTACAGGTAGAAATCTAATAAAATCCATGCACTAAAGGGGGTTAGGAGGTCTCACGCTTTAGTTTTCCATAAAAGGAAATACATAAAATACAACTGAACCCCCCCCCCCTCAAACTTAGATATGGTTAAGGGCTTGTTTAATCCTCCGCGAATGATATAGTGCAAGAAGAATGTATTTATTTATATTTGATTGCTTGGGCTCGTGGCGGCCCAGTGGTACAGCGCCCTGGTTAAGGGTGATCGGATCGAATCCTGGCGTCGCGCCATGAAAAATGCCTCCGTTCGTGTCGTCCCTTCATAGGGGGTAATGCTGTCCGCCTATATGGTGCCCCCACAATAAAATGGGCAGTAAAATTGCGGCGTGGTATAGGCGAATGTCTCACGACAAATGCCTCCGCATTGGGAAAAAAAATATTTGATAGCTTTTACGTGGTGAAATGAGTTTAGAAAATGCATAAATCTTGAATATTCAATGATAATGGGCAAGACAACTTATGGCGGTTGTTAGTAATATATGGTATACCAGTATGATGTACCAACAAATGACAAACATACAGGGCTTCGAACTGGCTCGCAGACTGGGGTTCCGAAGACCAACGCCCTAGCCATTTGGCCATCTTCGACTATTTGCTTTCTGTCTCAACCCTCTTTTAGATATTCTAAATGTATCAAATAATATACCTAGAATATGATGTCACGAAAATGTAATTTTTGAACGTGCAAATTTTTCACTTGCTCCGAGGCAAAGCCCAGAAATGCAGGTTGAGTAATTGATTATTATGGATAACTTGTAAACGACTGAACTGACAACTTGTAAACGATTGAACCGGTAACTTGTAAACGATTGAACTGATAACTCGTAAATGATTGAACCGATAACTTGTAAACGATTGAACCGATAACTTGTAAACGATTAAACCGATAACTTGTAAACGATTGAACTGACAACTTGTAAACGATTGAACTGACAACTTGTAAACGATTGAACCGATAACTTGTAAACAATTGAACTGATAACTCGTAAACGATTGAACCGATAACTTGTAAACGATTGAACTGACAACTTGTAAAAGATTGAACTGACAACTTGTAAACGATTGAACTGATAACTCGTAAACGATTGAACCCGTAACTTGTAAACGATTGAACTGATAACTCGTAAACGATTGAACTGACAACTTGTAAACGATTGAACTGACAACTTGTAAACGATTTAACCGATAACTTGTAAAATTGAACCGGTAACTTGTAAACGATTGAACTGATAACTCGTAAACGATTGAACCGGTAACTTGTAAACGATTGAACCGATAACTTGTAAACGATTGAACTGACAACTTGTAAACGATTGAACCGGTAACTTGTAAACAATTGAACTGATAACTCGTAAACGATTGAACCGATAACTTGTAAACGATTGAACTGACAACTTGTAAACGATTTAACCGATAACTTGAAAATGATTTAACTGATAACTTATCATTTGATTCGTTAAAAAAGTAGTCTGAACTCTTCATTAAGCTGCCTGACAAATGAGACAGTTCCGAGAACATTTTTTACGAAAAGAGTTTTTTCTCCAGTAATGTCTCCGCACTCTGAAAAATCTTTAAATTATTTTGCAACGAAAGCATTAAACTACAATCTTTTTATTTTATATAGCTAGATACAATTTGCAATGAACTGCTGTATCTTTCCCCTTAAATATTAAGCCCACGGGTAAGGAATTAAATCCCTCTTCAATTGGCTCATACCACCATCGAGATTTTTTTTTTCGTGTTCCGAATTGAATTTTTTATTTCCCATTCCCGAATCACCGTAAAAGAAAAAGAGAACTCCCCACTCGTTCGATAGAGTCTCAGTTAGAAAAGAAAGGAACAAGGTAAGATTTTATCGACCTAGTCTTGCACGTCATTTTTCAAGCCCTTCTCGGCGATGCACTAGCGATTCTTCTCCGCAGCATTAAATATTCAGACAAAATATTTAGAATATGCCAGGTTCAGATTAAATATGCATTAGAATTTTAATGTGACAGATAAGAAACGTCCTCGAATTTTTTTTAGTCTGAGGCGTGATTGCATCTACGAAAATGGAAAATTTTCATATTTTCAGATTTATCACTTTTGCCGAATTGTTTAATGTTTTATTGAAAATAAATTGCCTAATGAATAAGAAATTTGATGCGGCCTTACTATATTTATCCATTTACAAGATTTTGGAATAATATCCGTGATTAAACGTCAACGCGGAGGTTTAAAGATAAAGAACCGTCTTGATTTACAAGGAATTGAAGAAAAATATTCATGGTTATTGGCAGGTAAAACAGCGGATTTACAAGTAGAATTTTATTTTAATGCATGATTTTTGCATATTTTAGACATCGCTAATTTTACAATACTTAGATTTGTTTTGCATGTTTTTTTCATGGGGTAAGTAAGAAATTTGTTTTTTACAACCAACCAAAGTTAAAGTTGGGATTATTTTATGAAACAGACTTTTTGTGAAGTTTAAATAAAGACTGATTTGGTTCTATCATCTGCATGTACTTCCATTAGCTCATTAATATTGAGATAGCGAATCTATGCGCAATTTATTCTGCATCTGTTTATGATTTGATGAGATTCTACAGCTTTGGTTCAGAATGAAAACTGATTATTGTAATATGCATAGTATATACATCATTTGACCGTAAAGAAACCTAATGGATTTATATCAGAATCCATATTATAATATGATAATCTATTATATGGCGCTATAGTAATGTAACTATGACGTAATTTTTAGGATAGAATTGGCTGCTGTTTCGCCATAACCGTCACTTACGGAATTGGGGTATGTACGCATCTTTTATTTTTGCATTAGGATTTTGTGTGCTTGCATGTAAGGTGCGTTGAGCCCATACTGTAAGTTGCGTTTGTCTCTTCATTTTCTTTTTGACTTATTGCTTACTTGGGGGACTCGGGGCCTTGGGATGTCTTTTGGGCTTACCTGCATCCTATTCAGAAAGTTCCCCTTGAGGTAACTGACATGGTTAGTACCCCTGAAGAAGAGACCTGTCGGTTACCTCTGTTGTTTTATGGTTCAGTTCCGGCACTTATACAGAATCTTGCCGTTGGTGCGTGGATGCCCAGAGTGCTTGATTTCTGTTTGTTTCTTGTCTATATTTGTATTATTTTTATCTATCTATGTTGGATTATTTATTTGTTTTTTCATTATGGGGATATGAAGCTTCTGCGCTATCCTCTATTGAAAATGTTTTCTTTGCAGGATATGTTTTATGTTAAAGTGATTTAGCAGTCTATGCTTGTTTTTTATTTTTTGTTTATTTCTATTGTTTATATTTTACATTACGTAGTGACATTTACATAGTGATGTCTCTGTGATCAGACGAAAACATCATTATATTGACTTTATATACAGAAAAAAAAATCACCACATTACATTTGATAAACATTTTCCCATGACGAGACAAAAAATTTAATTTAATGCAAAAAAGTATTTACCATGTTAAAATATAGATAAAATCTAAATTCAGATTCATAGCTCATGCATTTTTAACCGACAAAAGATTCTAGACTGACTTTAAAGATGAAACGTGTTCGGTTTTGAGTGGTTCAAGCAAACCGGAAAAAAGATAAGTATGAGCTTACGTTGGGCATCGTTACCGTATCTTTTACCATATCTTTCTCGACATTTTATCGCTTTTGCTTAAAACTTATGAAATCCAGATGTTTGAGATTTGGGTTGTTTTTAGATTCGAAAGTCTGTTAGCAATCAATTTATCAAAAGAGATTAATGTTTTGGCGCATTTCTTTTGACAGTTCTCGGATTATGTATGATTCTAATTATGTATGATCTCGGAATAAATTGTACAAGTTTCTCTTCACCAATTTTGTATTGATGGTAAAACCCATAAATTTCTATAAAGTCTATTGTTAAGGGGACAGTGGACCTTCAAACCTAACATTTTTTGTTTTGAATGGATTTGATTGAAATTTGAATATGTGATTAGTACCATAGATATGTAAAAGTGGTTAAAATTTTAAGATGAAATATTGATAATTTATGAAATAGGAATTATTAATTTTATAAAAAATTGGCCTAATTAAAAATGTTCCATGCGCATTTCTTTTGCATATAATATGGTATTTTTTATTTACAGAATACCTTATAGAACTAACAATGAAACTTATTGCTTATTTTAAGCATTCATAAAAAATTTAAAGAGAAAAAAATAATAATAGTGAAAACACCCTTTTTATTACGAAAAATACCTATAAATCATCTTTTCAAGTACAAAATTTAGAAATTCTGAGCTACGAAGCATAATTTTTTTCAATAAGATTTAATTGATATACAGTTAAGTATATAAAACTTAAATTTAAAAGCAATACGATCATTAGAAATGCGCCTGGAGCAGTTTGAATATTCGTATGACATGAAAATTTTTATTTGGAGAAAAATACATTTAAAGTTATTGCTATTAGTAACCACATAATATCTAAATTAAATACAAATGCCTATAACTAGAAAAGTAATCACATAAATAAAAAAAATTCTTTTTGCAACACATTCCTACTCGTCCTTAGTTTCACAATTCAATAAAATAAAAAAAAATCAAATTTTTGGACAAATTTCACAATTTTCAAAATCCACTGTCCCCTTAAGTATATTTCCAATTTTAGCAGAGTGGCAATTTAAATAGCGACATAAAAATTTATATAAAAAAAAAACTCAAAATACAATACCTTCATTTTAATACCTACGTGCGTGTAGAGGGATGGGGGGGGGGGGAATATCAATCAGGCCTCACCATTAGCGGAACTTCTGGGTAAAGTGGAAAAATCGCGAATATTTATAACCTTCCTGTTCCCATAAACCTTAACGCTTAATAGTGAAGAACGTAATTAAAACACTAAAACGAAAAAAATACAAAAATGGCAGGGTGATCGTTTATAAAAGGGAACAATAGCTGAACGGAAAAGACAATTTTTAATGAAAAGGCCATTTTTTAAAAAACTTTTTTTAAATGATTATTCCTTAGATTGAGTAAAGCAAAGTTACAATGGTGAATTATTTTATACGCAATACATATTTAACTAACTTTAAGTAATTAAAAGGATTTTTGTAGCTAAATTTTAGCATTGAATTTTATTTCATAATTTAACGCTAAATTTTAGCGTGATTAATAGGTGTAGGTTCTAGAAACAAAATTCCCAATTAAAACAGAATCAGTAAAAAAAAATAAATAAATTGAATTAGACATATCAGTACGAGCCAAATCGCATTAGATGCTATTAAAATATGAGGTAGTACCCTGAGCCCTCATGACAATGCCACAAGGGAAAGAACTAGTAAAAAATACACTGGAATGTAATACAATATGCTTTATAAAATTGCCGTGTAAAATTACCGAGATGGTACTACACATTCCCACACAGTGAGAGAAAGGAAATAGAATACTCGTGCAGTATGGGATGCAAAACATGATAAGTTAGTAAATTCAGTATAAACACAGTTAAATATAATATATTACTAAGTTTTATAAAATTATTCAAACCGCAAATCTTAAAATAGGGATGATTTTAGCGATAACGTCTTAATAAACTGCTTTTTGGAATACAAAAGATATAAATCATGCATTGGTAACGTATATTAGGTAATATATACATTGTAGCGTAATGGAAGTATGGGGTTATTTTTCCCAAGACCTCGCAGGCTGCACGACACAGCTGTGTGTTTATCGGGGTAGTTTTTTCCAGTTCCCACCGTTTTTAAAAACGTGCAAGAGTTTTTGGCCTGAAGTTTAATCCCTGTCAGGGCGGTTTCCCTAACAAATTGTGGGGATAACTGTTTGGAAAAACAGAAAATGTTTCCTATCACCGTCATAAACCTGTCTTTCCTAGCGATAGCTCTGCGACTTTGTCACTGGAATGTAATAAAGTTTCGGCAGTACGAAGAACTGTCACCAACTGGGTTCCCGCCCCCTCTCTGAAAAACAGACGCATTTTCGGGGAATTGGGAGAGTCGCCGACAAAGAAAACGCCTCAAGATATAGGCAGAGAATTGGAGAATTTGACGAGATCGGCCTATAACATCCAGCCGAAGAGACGTGTTTTGTTAGGCTCCTGTTTTATATATATATATATATATATATATATATATATATATATATATATATATATATATATATATATATATATATATACATATATATATATATATATATATATATATATATATTATAATAATTTAAAAGTCATTATACTATGTATAGTAAACATAAGCATTATTATATATTTGTTATATAACCATTGTAATCTCTGTATTTGACAAAGGTGTATCGAGAGTGATATATGAGGGGGTCACAACCATAGTGAACCAAGTCCATCTAAACTTAATTAATCAAGGTTTGAAGTTTTTTGTGTAACGTATGTGCAACGTTTGTGCAACGTTTTGTGTAACGAAGTTTTTTGTGAAAACGTATTAATCACTTGATGTACTATGGCAGTGAATAGGACATGTTTTTAAGTTATTCCAACATGAACTCTCTCCCTTTTTAAAAAATACGGACTTGGTCCACTATGGTTGTGAACCCCTCATATGATTGCCAAATTTTGACATCAAACTCGACAATGATTTCCCTCTTCGTCACTACAGGAAACCTTATATTCTATTATTCTTGTCAATGGATGAATTCTGCGTAAGTTGGCATGTTTGCTATTGTACCATTCACCTTTTTTGAGCTTTATTAATTGCCAAAACGCTATGCATCCTGTCAAAATAGTTGTTCTCTTTGTAATTCGTTTTGCGTTACGCATTATTCAACCCAGCCATTGTTTCGGGATAATCTCCGGGTGATTAAAAAGGGAATGCGCAATTTCGCTCGTGCTGAACGGCATGTCTCGCTAACAAACAGTGAATGGGATTTTATCCGTCAATCAAGGGATAAAGATGAATAATGATCCATCACGGTTGAAAAGTGATGTTTTTTTGAAACACGAGCGCAGGTGAAAGTAGCATGACGCAGAATCATTTGCGACGGAGGTGAATACTTCGAAATGGTGAATGGGAAAATTAATTATTCAAGCTATCATTACCTCCCGAAAGTGACTGAAATTGAAGGGTAATTGTTAACAAGAGGATGTGACGGGTTTACAGATGTAAAGATCTTTCACAAGGGGCGACTTTGTCATGAAACGTTTTTAACTCTGAATATCTGAATCTTTTTCCCATCTTTCGATTGTGTGAACTATATTACTCAGCTTTGAGTACATCTTGGATCAAAAAGACATGAAGTAATTTTAACCCATTTTTACGGTAAGCGACCACATGGGATCATAAATACATGTCAGTATGAATCACATACGAAGAAAGGCTGTTTACCGACATACTCGTATCCTGCACATTTCAAGTAATCAATCTACACATTTTCTTCTGATTTTTGGCATATGCAGTTTAAAAACTTAACGGTTAGTCTAGAAGTTCAAACTACATCCAAGGAAATCTATCTCGTACTGAATAAATATGTAGAAACAGTATATGCTCATGCCTCTACTGATCTCGTGTCTTTTAATCTGAGCTTTCTTTAAAAGTTCCCCGAAAATGAAAATCCCATCAAGTTATTTAAATTTCCATATTACATTGATAAGATTATAGTTAAATATGTCTTTTAAAGCGTCCGGAAAGTTATTTTTTCTTTAGTTGGAATGCTTCGAACAGGTACTAAAGACATTTTTTTTTACAAATATCTATCAATAAATAGAAATTAAAAAAAATTTAAACTTAAGGCGGACAGCTAAATTCACGAAATAGTAGGTTTGGCTCTACCTCATACGAATCTGGTTTTAATTTTGTTTCGTTAGATAGAAATAACTTAATGCCCTATGAGAATTATCGACTGAAAAATTCCCATTCTTAAAAACTATGCGCTCTTAATTTAAACGTCTTTTTTCAAATGGGAAAAAACAGCGTTAAAAATATGCAGTTATAAATCTAGTTAGAAAAATACCGAAAGGAAAATTCCTTGTACCTTAACATACGGATTGAAAATCTAAGATATCAAGTGATGGGCCGTCTTAAACTCCATGAGCAACTATCGATCGTAAAACCTCTTCGTTGTTACGCCACTGATTTCAGGTAAGATGATCAGATCCATCTTCAAACATTACCTTTGTTTGACAGTTAGACTCTGGCAGTTATTACAATCCTAATTTTGAGTTTATACATTATAAATCTGGAATTGACTAAACTATAAAACAACATTAACGCTTGTCGACTTGCAACTAAATCAAAATACTTGGTCATGCATCATCTCTAAGAATCCCCTCTTCTTAAGGTCATGAACAATTCTAGATAATTTCCTGGTACACGGAAGTGAAGGCTTATTGAAGTATTTTAATTAAATATTTTAGTTCATTCTTGGCACTGAAAATCCAAGAATCATCTATCTATATATAAAAAACAGTTCCGTAACTGACTCATTCATTCACTGACTGACTGACATACAACGCACAGACCAAACCGCTGGACCTAAAGGGCTGAAATTTTGCAGGGCGATTCTTCTTATAGTGTAGGGGTGCACTAAGAAAGATTTTTCAAAAATTCTTCTTAGATTTTTTAAAATTAAATTTTTAAGCTGTTTTTTAAACTTTTTTTACGTTTGCATTTAAAATAATACATTGAGGGTTATAAAATTTATATCACGAGAAAGATCATAAAAATTCCTTCAAAATGAAATTTTTTTCGAATTTTTACCTCCATTTCCTGATTTTTGGTGAATTTTTAAAGATTAATTTTTAGAATTTAATTTAGTAAATGCTGATCACGTGATTTCTTTTTCTGGTACTTTCAATAAATTTATCGTCATGTGCGTAACAACTAAATAGACAAAAAAAATATTTTTTTCTCTTTCTAATGCAGCAGACAATTGGATATTATCCAAAAAAATGCATATCCCTTACGATTTTTTTTATAAATATATATATATATATAGATAGATATATATTTTACATCAATTGTATACATTGATCATCGCATTTATTATAAATATATATATTTATTTTTTGGCATAAATTGCATACGTTGACCGTTGTATTTAATTTGAATGTACTCCGTAGCGAAGCGCGGGTTTTCAGCTAGTATATATATAAAACAGTTCCGTAACTGACTGACTGACTGACATATAACGCACAGACCAAACCGCTGGACATAAAGGGAAGTATTTAAAACAAAAACAAAAGGTCATTTATCAGCTAACTAATCGCATAAAGTATATAAACACTTCGTCAAAGTTGAGTATAGATCAACTAAACATCCAGGTTGACTCACGGGCATCTCTTGTTTCTCATTCCCGCTAAAACACATGCAGTGCAATACCTTCGTGGCAGTTTCAACGTCAGTTTACGAATCATCGACGTAAAAACTTTCCTATTTCGGATACTTTACGAATTCAATAAACTTCTTTTCTTAGTTAATACCTTGCATACATACCAATAGTTTGAAGTTTAAGATACTTCAAGGGTAGTACACTCAGGAAAAATGTAGATTGGAGAACTCATTTCACCGAGTTCAAATCCACTGTATAATGTAATTCATTAGTCACATTTTACATCCCATCTGAGGAAAAGGGTTCAAAACTCATAATAAAGTTCAATGGAGGTACAACTCAAATTTGAGGATATGGAGGCAAATAAATGAAACAAATTTTCTTTCAAATGAGCTTAAAAAAATCGATGAAATATATTAGTTTCTTCAAAAAAAAAGGGTCTTCCAAGAAAAACTCCGAAGAGAAAAGAACGCTTATAGGTATCAGACAAAAATAGTACTTTCGCTTGGTGACAATGGTAACAAAATGCCTGATGAAACAATATAACCAGGAGCCATATATGAGCATATGGCAACAGTATATTTATACTATAAATTTAATTGGTCAATATCGAAAAAATGTAGATTTAATATCTTTCGATTGGTTGAGAGCTATACCAAGGATGCCACGTGCGACACACATGGCCTTTGGATTAGTCCTGGACCGAGAAAAATTTTTAAGGGGACACCGGACCTTGAAGATCGACGAAACGACTATAAATATGGTCTAATTCTAACCACAGAAACTCAAATAATATTAAAAGGGGAAATTTTCTTTCTTTATACATATAAAGTACATATCTTTAAATACGTCATATATAAAATATTTCTATAAATAATTTTCAAATTAGCAGTTTAGAATTTTATATGATAAACTGCCAATTTGAGTTTGTGTGCAGCATTTCTTTTAAACTATCAATAGGAAACTGATAATAATTACAAGATAAAAAGAACTTTTTATATACCATGTTTTTAAGTTTTCTGTTGAATCATATAAACTTGACAATTCTATGTATTAATAAATACTTTTTAAAACTTTTGATGAATTATCCCATTAACTTGAAAGAAAATAAGTTAAACGCAAGTTAATTTGAAGTTAACTTGAGTTTAACTTTTCGTTCCCGTTCTGGCGATAGATGGCTGCACCAGTCTACAAAACAAAATCAACTGAAAATAACCGAAAGTTAATTCAAACCTGCTTAAAGATGGCTAAAAGTATAAAAAAAAATGTATTGTCATCAGGTTCTGATCTATTCTAAAAGTTTCAAATGTCTAGCTAGTCGGGAAGTTGGTTAAAAATCGATTGCAAGAT
The DNA here is from genome assembly GCA_907164885.2 of Dolomedes plantarius. Lineage (NCBI taxonomy): Eukaryota > Metazoa > Arthropoda > Arachnida > Araneae > Dolomedidae > Dolomedes > Dolomedes plantarius. The sequence goes on along the minus strand of OU015496.1, from coordinate 195,604,996 downwards.
ATGTACTAGACAAACACACAAACACACACTGAAACAAACAAGAATTCGAGTTTATAAAAACATGGAAAAAATACACTCATATGTATATATCATGGTACTCTGCATTTTAAAACCAGAAATATATGTGATTCTGGATTACTTTTTTTTTATTCGGGAAAATTATGCAAATACTTGTGATAATTTTTGAAGTTTTCCAATTTTAAGCTCAATTTTTAATTTAAATAATTTTTAATCACAATTTATTTGGTTTTATATCACAGGTAAATATATTATAAGTGTATTCTGACCATTGATTATTTTATGTAAGCATATATCAATTTTATGATGCGCACAGTACTTTATGATTCTTAATCACCAGTTAATCATATAAAATTCTAAACTGCTAATTTAAAAATTATTTATAGATTTATAATTTCCAATTTTATATATGACATATTTAAAGATATGTACTTTATATGTATAAAGAAAGAAAATTTCTTTTTCTAATATTATTTGAGTTTTTGTGGTTATAATTAGACCATATTTATAGTCAATTCGTCGAGCTTCGAGGTCCTGTGCCCCCTTAAATAAGTTAAAAATATAGAATGGCTTATAGCCTGCTAAATTGATTATTTTCGGGACTTCGATTATTTTTCGGACTTTTTTTTTCCGACTTTTTTGTGGTCATTTTGGACCGATTTTGTGAAAAAAATTTTTTTTTCGCGATTTAGAATTGTCTGATCGCGAAACGCGTACTTGCACAAAAAAAGTCAGAAAACCGACCACAACAATTTCCAATTTTATATATGACATTTTTAAAGATATGTACTTTATATGTATAAAGAAATAAAATTTCTCTTTCTAATACAGCTCAAATTCAAAATATTAGAAAAATTGAGAAAAAGTAATAAGAAAGAAATTATTTTCTATTTATTTATTTTTGATACTAAGTAAATGCAATTAAATTTCGTATAAATTAAATCTGGAATGTTTAGATAAGATTTTAACATTTACAAAATATAAAATACAATAAATTAGGTATACAACAGCATTCTGAAACACATCAAAATATTAGAATAAAATTTAGATTGGTTCAAAATATTAGAATATTTTATTTTACGCAAAAATATTACCTTATAAATATGAAGTAAATGGTAGTTAATATTTTGTAGCATCCTCTTTAGCTTTAATAACAGTGTACAATCGATCTTGCATACTATATACAAGGTATTTGTAAACATTTCTATCAATATTAGCCCAAATAGACTTTATACGTGCCACTAACTCAGTTTTACTTGAAGGAGGATTTTCTTGGAGTTTTTTCTTCATTATACCCCATAAGTTTTCGATGGGATTAATGTCTGGTGAGTTTGGTGGACAAGGAAGTACCTTAATTTTACGTTGGCGGAACCAATTCTTAGTTGACACCGAGGTATGCGGTGACGCTAAATCTTGTTGAAAGATGAAATCATCTTCAAATAAATCTTCTGATGATGGAATCATGTAATATTCCAAAATTTCTTGATATATCTGAGAGTTAACCTTTTCGTAGACGATGCATAACTTTCCAGGTCCTTCTGCGCTCATGCAACCCCCAACCATGACACTAGCAGCAAATTTTACCGAACGTTTAAGGCATTCTTTATCAAATGCTTCTTGCTTCATTCTCTAAACTCGAATACCTTGATTACCATATGAAACACAAAACATACTTTCATCACTAAATAATATTTTTTTCCAATCTTCTTCGCTCCGTAAACGTCTTGATTTACACCAATTCAATCTTATGCGCTTTTGTTTTGCAGTCATGAGAGGTTTTGTTTCGGTACACGAGATTCAAACTTAAATTTATGGAGACGTCTTAATGTTGTCGATTTAGAAACTTCAATTCCTTCTTCTTTCCATTTTCGGTGCAAGAATCGCACACTTTTAAAATGGTTTTTCTTAACTATACGCTTCAGTTTCCTGTTATCTCTAGTAGATGTTTTTGGTTTTCGGCCGCCATTTCGGCGATTATTTTGAAATTTTCCATTTTTTTAATATTGTGTTAGTATTTTACTAACGCTTGATTCCGAACAATGTAAATAATTCGCTATATAACATTGATTTTTACCGCGCCGATACAAATCAACCATACGAAGTTTAATAGATCAGGAATATCACTCACACGACCCATTTTAAGACGAAAAAGCAAACAAACTGCAAAAAGAATACTGATTTTAAATAAAATCATCTGAATTTAATCAATGATCCCACCAGTTATGAATTGGTGATAATTAAAGGAGAATTAATGTGAAATATTCTAATATTTTGAACCACTTGAATAAATATTCTAATATTTTGACTTTTCAAAATATTTTTTTTTTCAATTAATCTTTTCAAAAATGATATTAGTTTTAAGATAATAAATAAGTTTAATCAACAATAAGTTCTTAATAAAAATATCGTTTGAATATTTGCATTAAAAGACATTAAATTTCCAATCGATATTTTCAATTTGTAATAAAATGTAATGATTCTAATATTTTGAATATGAGCTGTATTATTTGAGTTTTTGTGGTTAGAATTAGACCATATTTATAGTCAATTCGTCGAGCTTCGAGGTCCTGTGCCCCCTTAAACAAGTTAAAAATATAGAATGGCTTATAGCCTGCTAAATTGATTATTTGCGGGACTTTTCGGACTTTTTTTTCGACTTTTTTGGTCATTTTGGACCGATTTTGGGAAAATTTTTTCTTTCGCGATTTAGAATCGTCTGGTCGTGAAACATGTATTTCCACAAAAAAAAACCGACTACAACAATTTCCAATTTAATATATGACATTTTTAAAGATATGTACTTTATATGTATAAAGAAATAAAATTTCTCTTTCTAATAATATTTGAGTTTTTGTGGTTAGAATTAGACCATATCTATAGTCATTTCGTCGAGCTTCAAGGTCCGGTGCCCCCTTAAACAAGTTAAAAATATAGAATGGCTTATAGCCTGCTAAATTGATACGACAAAAAGACAACAGGAATTCAATGGTAGTTCATTTATTGCGAAATATTTTATACCTTCTTTTAGAATCCCCTGAAAATTTTGTGAAGGCCCTTTCTGTACACCAATGCTCGTAAAACTAAAAAAACGGATACCGTGCGCTGAATTTTAACGCACATAATTTTTTTTTCGGAAAAGCTACTTATTCGCACTATATTACGAGCAACGTATTTTTTTTTTGCGTTTTATTTACGTAAATAACTAAAAAGGAAAAATGGAACAAGAAAAAAAAAATTTAGCTACACTTCTCTATCCATTGAAATCACCTTAAATCTTCTAAAGAACAAGGAATAAAATTTTTATTGCCTCTCTCCAATCCACCAACTCTTCTTAAATGGGCCTAAGTGCGGAAAAAGAAGCAAAATTTTATCGATCGAAATTTGCCCTTCTTTTCTTCGACATCTTTATCCGCCCCCTTTTTTTTTCTCTTAGAAAACCCTTCGGAGGAAAAAAAAATATCGCAAGGTTAAGAGGATTGTTGCGAAAAAGTAAATTCCTGTTTCAAGAAGAGTTTAAAATAAGTTTGAATATTACTTAATATCTGGATTTTTTTTTCTTACATGATTTATGAAAGACAACGATGTTATGAATTCGTAGAGCGGTATTTATGACAGCGCGTGTTTTGTATTCTAAGCATTTTGTCCAAAATGAAAATATGCAATGTTGGGTACTGTGAGATTTATTTTGCGTCTTGATGTCTGGGAAAACGTTATGAGCAGTATTTTATACGCAATGCTGGGAAAAATTGAGTAAGGGCCTGTTGACATAGTAGAATCCGTCAGCGTCAGCATTACTCGTGTTGAAATACATTTATCCAATTACAAATTTCCAAACGATTAGCCACGAAATTGTCAAGGTGTGTGATTGGTTTAAAATATGTCGATACGAGTAACGCTAATGCTAACGGACTATGTGAACAGGTCCTAACTAATTTATTACGAACTAGCCGGGCTTCACCCGGCTAGGCTCGGGCTTCGCCTAGCTACGCTCAAACCATCCGTGTAACATATTTATGTACTTCGGGCCCCACAAAAGAAAAAAAAAAGCCTACAAATGTATTAAATTCAAGTGAATAAATTCCTTTCAATTTTCATTCCCGTCGCTGCCGACAGATGGCAGCACCACTGCACCAGATGATTTGGTTTCTCAGCAGTGAGTGATTTTAGAATGAAAATATCTCTGAAACTATTGAATTAACAGAATAAGTGTAAGCAGAAAAAATTATCAGTTTTCGAAGCTCTTTCCAAATATGTAACATTTATGTACTTTCATGAGAGAAAAAAAATTACACAGTTTCCTGTATATTTGTCGGCCACTTTTTTTTCGAGGATCGGTGCCCGCCCGGATGAGTTACGGTCACGTGATCTCTCGACTTCCACTTGTCTCTTTATTAGTATAGACGATCTCTGAACGCTGTAAAATTCGCAGCGCATATCTGTACTTTTCCTTTAGCTGGGTACCAGACAAAAACCGTCAAGCTTAAAAGTTGGGGTTTTCGGCGGTTTCTGTCATGAAACTAAAGAATGTTTCCTTATGGCAGTATCAGATCGAACAGCAACCACTTTAAAGGCCGCGATAGAGGAACATATAGCTGATGGTAGTACCATATTTTCCGACTGTTGGAAAGGATACAAAACTAGAGAACTGAAAAAATTCTGGATTTGAACATTTTTTTGTCAATCACTCGTATAATTTTGTGGACCCAAAAACCGGATGCCACAACCGGACAATAGAGCGGTTGTGGGATTTTGCGAAATGGCGGAATAAACGCCAGTAGGAAACTGCAAGGAAACATTTAGAGTCTTATTTAATTGAGTTTATGTGGCGACGTTTGCATGCTAGGACAAACCTATTTTCAGCAATTGTAAACGAAATTTACAATTTCATGCCTGCTGTGTAAATTGATCTTCTTTTAAATTTATTTATTATTTTTTATGTATGTTTGAATTTATTAGTGTGAATTAAATGTAATAAAAATAAAAGTCTACCAGGGTCAAATATACTTTTCGCGCCAACATTTAGGCTTGGCGATAACTGCGCCAACTGTAAAGTTTGCCGATTTTTGTCTGGTACCCAACTAACGGAAAAGTACTTCAGAGATTCTAAATTTAGCTGACTGTAATAGCTTAAAAACTCTCTACTCTATTGCTTTCCGCATTATTAAACTTACCTATCACCCGACTGAAAAAGAGCTTCTCTGCCTAGAGTATCGAACCTGGGATATTTTCTAAACCGCACTTACTAGGGACCACGGGCAGGGACTGAATATAGGCCAAAATCATATACAGTGACTTCTCCCTTACTTTTTTTGTTCAAGGGGCCGACGAAAAAATGTATAAAAAACGAATAGCATACTTGAAAGGCCAGACAAATCGGGCAAAAATTAAAATATTAAAGAGATATAGTGACGGAAAATATAAAGAACGAGATCTAAAGGACTACAATGAAAACGAAGGAAGTGGATTTACCAGCATTAACAATATAAGTCTTCTTACCCATTTCAATGAGGCACATTTTAAAAGTTTTCTCACCACGTTTTGAGGAGCCTGACGTCTTCAGTGAGGGTGGGACTAATCACCCATCAGACGACACGATTCGTCGTCGGATGTGTCACCATTCCCATTATTATGCACAAATCCCTACGAAGCTACGTCCCATTGAAGCTAAGCCCAGTTTAAATAACTTAAGAAGGGTCAAAAGTCGGATGTTCAAGCAGGTAATAAAAAAAGGGGGTTGGGGATCTTTTTGAACTGACCACATACATGCTGCAGTTTTATCCTAAATGCCTTATTTCTCTTTTGTCTTTAGAGATGCTAAATTTATGATCCGATCAACCGCAGTTTTTTCTATTCATTTGTTGCTATTATGTTCACGGGACTCAACACATTCTAACAGGGAATCATACTACATATTGTTTATACGAATGTTTATATATTATATATAAAGTGTTCACTGAAAAAGTCGAGGAGGACATCGAAATATCCTTCCTTTTGAATAAAACTAAAATATTTTAATGATTTACGAGATATTGTGACCTCACCTACGTATCTGGATAAGAAAATGTTTTTTTGAAAAGGGAAATAAAAAGTATAAATTAAAATCAATGTTTAGGTTCAACTCAGTGTTCTGACGTTCATCATTTCATAAATCGAATATTCATTTTTAAAAATATAGAATATATTGTCAGTCCTTATAGAATATATTGTCAGTCAAATATAGAATATATTGTCAGTCAATTGATCTTTTTTAAAATTTATTTATTATTTTTTATGTATGTTTGAATTTATTAGTGTGAATTAAATGTAATAAAAATAAAAGTCTACCAGAGTCAAATATACTTTTCGCGTCAACATTTAGGCTTGGCGATAACTGCGCCAACTTAAATGAGTTTACATATTATCGTGAAAAACTTTTTTGAACTGACGTCACTTTTGTTTCATTTCCATCCATATTCATAAAAAACACTGTTTTTATAGTCGCTGAATTCGTTATTCGATATACAGCTCAGGGTTTCAGTTCGGCTAAGATTTCTACGACAGTCATTTCAAAAATTCTATCTTTCTTATACATATATTAACTTTTATGTTGACGGAGCTGAAAATGCTCCAATAGATAACTCATTCTGCTCTTTGTACACACGTCGAAATATAATGAAATTTGTGTCATTTATTTGAGGATCTCGATATCCTTTCGAACTTAAATAAAACTAATATATTGTCAAAAGCTATGAGTTAACGCAATTTCAACGATATAGTTAAATAAGTTTCTAGATTTATTCCCCAGAGGGAAATAAAAAGGGACAAAAGAAACTCAACGTATAAGTTCCGCTCATTTCTTTACTTTATTCTAGAAAAATTAAAACATTTTTTGTATATATATATATATATATATATATATATATATATATATATATATATATATATATATATATATTATTGTAGGATAACGATCGTAAAGAACTAAGCGGAACTTAAATGTTGAGTTTCTAAATTTTACTCTTTATTCCCCTTTGGGGAAAAAATCTAGGAACTTATTTAAATATGTAGTTAAAATAGTGTCAACTCATAGTTTTTGACCTTAAATTAGTTTTATTTAAGGTCGAAACAAACAAAAATAGCGTAAAAATATAAAGAAACATAAGCATAAAAATGTAATAAGAGGAAATGGCTATTTTTGAAATCACGCGTTATTATTGTATTTTTGGAAGTTTTCATATTATTTCTTTGAACAAACGTCAGTAAAAAATTTTGAATACAAGGATTCAAAATTCCCGAGCGTCAGTAATGAACACATTGTCGCTCGATGAATCATTTGTGCGCAGCAGATCGAAAAGCTCTAACTACAAGTACGTCAATATTACGTCATTATGACGTCAGAGGGTAAAATATGTTAATTGGGTCACTTCGTAATATATCTGAAATCCTGTTAAACTGAATGTATGGATTATGCAAAGAATGGATTTTGTTGATTTCAAACTCCGGCAGATTTTTTTAAATAGAATAATTAAAATAATTTTGATTAAATTTATAATTTCAGACGCATCCTCAGTCCACAGAATGTATATGTTTGAAAATGTAATTATAACAGAATGTCAAAGAAAAGGTTTTTTTTTTAGCTCTTAAAATTTTTAGCTGTATTTACGAGGGCTGTTTATATTATGTATGCGACTTTTACAGAAACGTGAGGAAATACTACTTTGCAAAATGGAATATTGAAATCGAGGGAATATCATGCGAAATTCGTTTGCCTGTACGAATACGTCACTTGGTGCACACGCGTGAACTTGAATCGAGTTTACTGCTCTTTGAAAGAAGCGTCCCTGGCGTCTTGCCTTCAAAAGAAAAATGGATGTGACAAGAGAAGCAACAAGAACCCCATGAAAAAAAAAAATAAGCGATCGACGTTTCAGGTATAACGGTCTGATGAACTTCTATGTTCTCACAGGCACACATTAGCTGTGCGTTTCTAAATTTCACATATCTCAGTTGATTTTTAGGTATTTACAGAAGTCAGAACCTCTATAGTTGAAGGGGGTTTACTCGGATAAAATAAATTGAGAGGCAAACCAGAGCTCATGTCTAAAACTGGGAGTCAAATTTTAAAAAATGTCAGTTTTCAGAGTTTGCAACCAGAATTATATTTTGAGTAAGTTTATTACATTTAAGCTACTTTCAGTTTTATTTAAATACTAGCTGAATACCCGTACTTCGCTACGGAGTACATTCAAATTACAATACAACTGTCAATGTATGCAATTAATGCCATATATATATATATATATATATATATATATATATAAATATCTATAATAAATACAATGATCAATGTATGCAATTAATGTAAAAAAAATATATATACATTTAAAAAAAATCGTAACGGATATTTTTATAGAAAATATAATGTGGAAGAAAATATTCAATTTTAATACAACGGTCAATGCATGCAATTAATTTGTAGGTTTAAAATCCATAAAATATACTTATTTGAATTAAATTCTTTAAAAACTTCCATCTCAATTGGTACAGTGGTTAATTTTATTTTTTAGCGCATTTTAATATTTTTTTTTGCCAATTTATTTCGTTGTTATGCACGTGACGCAAAATGAATTTGAAGTAACACAAAAAGAAAAGAAACCACGGGATCAGCATTTATTAAATTAAATTCTAAAAATTAATCTTTAAAAATTCCCCAAAAATCAGAAAATGGAGGTAACGATTCGAAAAAGATTTCATTTTAAAGGAATTTTTATGATCTTTTTCGTGATTTAAATTTTATAACCCTCAGATTATTATTCTAAATTAAAACTACTTCTTTAAAGAATAATAATTCTTTAAAGACGTAGTTCTTCTTTAACTACGTAATATTAACTACGTTATTTGTAATATTCTTTAAAACTACGTCTTTAAAAATATTACAAAAACAGCTTAAAAATTTAATTAAAAAATATTTAGAAGAATTTTTCAAAAATCTTTCTTAGTGCTCCCCTACACTATAAGAAGAATAGCCATGCAAAATTTTAACCCTTTAGGTCCAGTGGTCTGTGTGTTATTTGTCAGTCAGTTACGGAACTGTTTTATGTATATAGATTCAATAATTCCACATCCTAACTCTTCATTCTTTCCTTCATTCAAAATAAAAATTATATGCTATCCTACCTTTTGCACAATGAGAAATCATATACTATTATCATATACTAAAATAAATCATATACTATTTACAGTAAAACTTTATAAATTCAATGATGTTATGGGATAATACGAAAAAGTTAAATCATCACATGAAACTAAATATTGTAGGTTCTATAGATACAGATTATACTGGCAAAACAGCAAACACAAACGGCACATATAAAGTGAAATTTCAAGAATAAATCCGTTTAAAATGCATGAGAACTGAAAAAGGCAGTCTCTGAAAACTAAGAAAAGGACCGTTATACATAATTTAGAGATAATAAAGAGCTCTCGCGACTTTGACTTCTGTGAATGTCAACTACAGTGACAGTTGATAAGTTACAGATGTGCTGAATTTTTCGCTCCAAATTGTGTATGCCCTGTTTGAGCTCTCTGGATGCCGTGTTTGAGATAGCTGGAGCACAAAAATATGCGATAATGTTGAAGGAGGTCCGGAACACCATTTTATTATTTTTTTTTATATCTACACGCATTTGGTACTGATTTTTTTTAGTTCAAGTATGCTTTTATATAAAGTTCACTATACATAGAATAATTACAAGATAAAAAGACTTTTTATATACCATGTTTTTAAATTTTCTGTTGAATCATATAAACTTAACAATTCTATGTATTAATAAATACTTTTTTAAATGTTTTTTTGATGAATTATCCCATCAACTTGAAATAAAATGAAGTTAATTGGAAGTTAACTTGCATTTGACTAGTTCCCTTTCCGGCCAATAGATGGCTGCACCAGTCTACAAAACAAAATTAACTGAAAATAACTGAAAATAAATTTAAATCTGCTTAAAGATGGCTAAAAGTATTAAAAAAATACATTGTCATCGTGTTCTGAGCTATTCTAAAAGTTTCAAATGTCTAGCTAGTCGGGAACTTAGTTAAAAATCGATTGCAAGATTTGTACTAGACAAACACACACACAAACAAACACACAAGAAAGCAAGTAATAAAATCATGGTAAAAATCATTTGAACAGTTTGAGATTTTGTTTATAAAGTTTTTAAATTCAAAATTTAAAGAATATTTTATTTTTGATTGAATCTGCCGATACAATTGTACTGTTTGCATCATTTTCCCCTTTCGTCTAGTTATAAAAAAAAATTCATCTTCATTAAAAAAATTGTTCAAAAAAATTTTAATTATTTTAAGCAGAAAAATAAGGAAGAAAATATCTTTCTCAGTAATCATTGCTTTGAAGAAAATATTTTCGGAGTTTTTATTCTAATTAAAAATCCCAAAGACAGTTTAATGAAAATAATACAAAAAATAAATCTCTATGCTTAAGATAAAAAGGGCAAATAAAAAAGAGTTCATTTCCAGAATATGCTTAAAATGCAGAAGTATTGTAGGATAGAATAGACTGTATAGCATAAAAATGTATTCCTCTTAGATACACGCGACTTATGCTGTTAAATTCTAAAAAGCCATATAGAATATATTTAGCCAATAAATTCTGTGTCTCGCATCCCATTAATTTCATTGTGTTATTTTTTTGTCATTCATGGATATGTGTTTCGGCATAAGTTGAGTTTCCCCCAGTATCTTTACAACCGTGACCTTGCTTCATATGTCTTTCTCTATGCGTTACTGTTAAGCAGCTGACCGACTTCCCCACAAGTTTGATAAAGTTGTCAAAGGATGCACTTCTTCCACAGATTACCTTTATCATCGATTGAAACTTGAATGTCAATCACTCATCTACAGACACGCAGAGAATGGCCAGTGTATTGTTCCTCAGAAGGTCTCGAGGCACTGTGGTGTCTACGGGAATGAGCAGGCAGGAATACAGTGATTTCCGCTTATAAGAATCACGTTTGTTATTACTGTTTTTGATTCTTATAAGCGGTTGATTCTTATAGCCGAAATTTAGGTTTTTGGACAGGAACACACACACCTATATATACATATATGAGATAATTTACCATAAAATACTCTACAACATACATGCTTAACAGTTTTAACATTTCAACTACAGGAAGGGAGCAAGTAAAAGTCTTCTATGGTAGTTTGACGTAATGGAGTTTTCATGAGGCTGTTTATACCTCTTTCAATACCAATAGTCTCAGACAAAGATTCACTTTCTAGATTACGTTTCACGGTTTGATAACGTGCTGAATCTACTAATGCTACGTTTGCCTAAGTCATAGTGGACACTTCGCCGAAGATTTATGTGTTTCAGGGTCCAGGAAGCCGCAACCGGGATGTGGGAGGTGGGAAAAAAAAGAGTCCCTGTCTTTGTTTGCCAGTGGAGAAAAGTGAAATCGGACCCGGACGGGTAAAGATGCCCACGGGTCAAGCTAATATGACAGTGATGTGCTAAAGCGTTTAAGGGGAAACTATTATGTTATGTCTAACAAAGAAAGGAACGCATTTTACAACTGTATTCCATCCCATCTTATAACTCTTTCTTTAAAAAACATAAATAATTAGCCCTTCGTGCCTTTTTAGGGTTTAAGTTGCTTTTTTTGGAAAAACGAAAGGAAAGCGAAGAGTATAAGCTGATTCTTAAAACCGGTGGATTGATTCTTTAAAGCGAAAATTTTAACATGGAAATAATACATTTGTTTTTGTTTTTGCTATATTGCTTCTTATAAACGGTTGATTCTTATAACCACTGATCACCATAAGCGGTGGTCACTGTACTTGCAAAGACAGGGACTTGTGCGATTTGTATTAACATCACTGCAAAGTCTCCTAAACGATCAAGCTGTTTTGTCAATAATATCTTTTGCTTAAAAAAAACCCAGATATATAAATCCGAATGAAATTTAAAAGCTGGGGAAAGGGTTCTCTAGCTTCCATTCCCGACTTATCTCACCCGAAGGTTGTAGCGCTCTTTAAGAACGATTACCCTGATTTCCATCTTTTTAAATTGAAAGTTGTTCCAGACACTTTTTGTCCACCCAGAGGATTTTCAGAATTGATGGACAGACATCACCTTCCAGACTGTACAGCTCTGAGTGGGATCTGGAGAGAAGCCCGTTACTGGGAAGCAAGACGTCGTCCTATGGGGTATAATGAGCAATGCGAAGTTAATGATTGTTCCAAATTGTTGTTCGTGGGGTTTTCTGTACATTTCTTGTTATCGTTTTTTGTTGAACCTTGTCACTGGAAACGTCAAAGAAAGCAATTCTGGAACTATGTGCAAGACCACAGTTTTGTAAATAACTCAGATAAATAATCTTAAGTCCATCTTTTTCTTTACTAATCCCTAAATCTGTACAATGCTCCTAAATCCCTAAATCTGTACAATGCTCCTAAATCCCTAAATCTGTACAATGCTGTACAATGCACTGTACAATGCACCAGACAGGGCCCGACATAACAACTAAGGACTTCCGGGATTGAATCTCTACCGGTGAATAAATAGACTGCCATCCCAATTTAGACCGAACACCCCTAGGGAGGACATCCCCAATTTAATCTCGAGGCCCCCCCAGAAGACTGTAAAGAAGGCTCAAAGTTTAGGACTAATTTACAATCTTAGAGTCTTCCACAAGTTCCGTTTAAGCAATACGACGCCATCAGTTTGAAAATTCTTCTGCCGACTCGCCGATTTTAGATAATTTTGTGAATAGTAGTATGTATCCCGTATTCGATTCGAAATAACTGTTGGATAAGTTAATTAATGTCAACTTGTCAACCAGGCCACTTTGATACACAAATTATTCGAGTTGATTTAGCGAAAAAAATATGTTTTAGTTTTGTTGTTGCTTATGCTCCCTAGCGAGTTGAAGGGTGCGGCTCGAGAATCGATAAAGAATCGAGAAAAGAATCGATATATTCCAGACTGAAAAATTGTAAAAAAATGATTTTTTTTACCTCTTTTGTTTTTTTTTATTCATTTGTACTACTCTTTCAAACTCATATTCATATCGATTGGATTTTGTACGATTTAGCCAGGTGCCACCTCAATTCTGACAGAGCAAACCCTAGGGGACGACTTCTAGGGGATCGTACATTCTCCCATCCTTACCGATCTTTATTTTTTCAACTAGGCAAACTTTACTTTTTTCAGATAGCGTGTTTCAAACGTTTTGAACTCGGGAAGAGAAAACCCTTTTACGAAAAAAGGTTACCCAAACCTAACTAAAACCAACTACAGACCAGAAAAAGGACCTTAGCCAACGGAAATTCAAACAAAAAAAATTTAAACAGTTATATCAATACCAGGCCTAATTTTAAAAAAATGCAGCTATCAGTAGTATAATAAAATTCTGTTCCGAGTTATTAAGAGATTTGTAAACCGGATCAGTTTCAGTCTCAATGAAACAGCTCGCGTATGTTGCGCTGAGCGTATAATGGATCGATAATCCTTTAATTTGCATACATGGAGTCGCATAAACATGCAGAAACCTCTTCAAACTTATTCCGAGAACAAAAATATTTGATACCTTTTTAATAAAGATAAGACATTTTGAGAAAGAAGAAAATTCTGGTCAAAGGAAGTCCATTAATTAAACCCGAATATGAAAAAATTCCCCCACAAAAACCAATATTTTTACAAAGAGAAAAAAACGAATAAGAAAAACAACTAAAATTGTAATGGAGTATTTACGCGAAAAAAAAAATCCAATCGATATGACTATGAGTTTGAAAGAGTAGTAAAAATGAATTAAAAAAAACCCAAAAGAGGTAAAAAAAAATCATTTTTCTACAATTTTTCAGTCTGGAATATATCGATTCTTTTCTGACTATGAAAAAGACTAATTTATTCTCTCCCTCTTTCGGAGGTTCATCGCATTGGTAATTATTGCTCTGGTTTCATTCAGCCCAGAAGATATTGAAAAGATAGTTTGCTGTTTTGTTCTTTTTTTTAAACGTGAACGCATAGTTTTTTTTTTGTTATTTATGGGAGGCGGATTTTATTTAGTTCGTACCTTACGCTAAGTGTCTGGCAGTGTAATCGATTGTCCCATTACCTAAATTACCAGGAAAAAAGTCTTGTTTTTTGAGGAAAACTCAGAAAGCAAATAAAATGTATGGAAGTTTTAAACATATTAAAACTTCGGAGTACGGGAATTGGATGGTTCAACCTTTAAAACTTAAGGCACATAAAATTTTGGAACTGGATAAAATGTGCTACTCAGGAAAGTTTCTGCTATTATGATTAGATTCATATTATACAAAAAAAATGCCTTATCAACTTATTCAGGTATTTTAGAAGTTCCTCTGTAGTTTTTAAAAAATATTATACAGCAAAATCATTTTTCTACAATTTGATCTTAAATAAGTCAAATTTGCACTTTATAACCTTTCAAGATTTTCTAAATTTTTTACCTCGCTTACACAAAGCCTTAACAGGATGATATTTTATTGAGTAAAGATGAAAGATAATACAATTCTGTAGATTAATTATAATTATGATTCAAATTGAATCAGAAGAATTCTGATTTTGATAAATTATACCATTTTCAAAGCTTACTTGTATGATTATTTATCTATATAAAATTAAAACTATGTTTATTCTGCATTTATATATTAAAGATAAAAATAAAAACAGCATCAAATTTCTAAGGATATGTTACCCGAAAATTTCGGATTACAGATGCTAATATAAATTGAATCTTTTATAGAATATATTTTATATATATATATATATATATATATATATATATATATATATATATATATATATATATATATATATATATATATATATATATATATATATAATCTGTGGCTTGGTAGAAGAAGTGCCTGAGTCAGTTATCTCCAAGATGACTTTGTTTGCTTATGTATCTTTAAAAAAATATTATTTTCAATGTAAAAGGTACCCAAGTCTGTACAATGGTTTAGAAAACACTTTTAAAGCATCGGACAAACTTGGTACTTCTTACATTGAAAATAATATTTTCTTAAAGAGACATAAGCAAACAAAGTTATCTTGGAGAAAACTGACTTAGGCACTTCTTGTATCAAGCCACAGATATATATATATATATATATATATATATATATATATATATATATATATATATATATATATATATATACACATTCAAAAGTTAAGCACGGAGAGGTAAAATGTGAAAAAGTGGACAAGTACTACTTTGATTGACATGAAATACTGCAAGTAAGTAGCTCTATGTTTATGCATGAAACAAAACAAAGAATTACATACAGAGATTAAAAAAAATATTGAATTTTCATAAATTATAAGATGACGTCATATTTGCATCATTAACAAAATGATGTTTAAATGCAAAACAAACAACAAAAACCGACAATAATAGGGTATGTTATCACCCCTCCCCTTCATACAAAGTGTACAGCGTGTGATCATGCTTGTTACGAGGTGATCAACCACCGCAGAGTCTAGTAATCGCCATTCCTCCTGTAGGGCAGTTTCTAATTCTCTGAGAGTGGCTGGAGGTGGGAAACGTCTACATACGGCACGGCCGAGGGCATCCCAAAGATTTTCAATTGGATTAGGGTCTGGCGAGTAAGCCGGCCACTCCATATGCGCAATCCCCTTCCTCTCCAGAAAGTCGTCAACGATGGCAGCTCTATGGGGACGGGCATTATCATCCATTATAAAGAAAGAAGGACCAACTGCTGCAGCATACAGTTTTACAGTGGGGTCTAGGACTTCACCTCGATACCGTCCAGCAGTCACAGAACCTCGCCTGCAGATGTGCAGGTCGGTGCGATATCCTAATTAAATCCCTGCCCAGACCATGATGCTTCCACCGCGGAATGCGTGATGTTCGGTGATGTTCTCGGGCCGATTGCGTGTGCTTTGTTCCCTCCAGACCCTCACACGCTTATCATCGGTTTGTAGGGCAAATCTGGACTCAACTGTTTACATAACGTTGCCCCAATCAGACACAGTCCAATTCACATGCTGGCGGCACCACTTTAAACGTGCCCCTCTGGATTGGACGGATAAAGGAACACAAACTTGTGGTACGCGGGCGTACAGACCATTCATGTGTAGCCTTCGACGAACAGTAGTGGCATATATCGTCTTACCAATGGCCGCTGCAACCACAGATGTCACACGTGTGGAGGTCGATCTTCGATTCCGCTTGGCTACAACAGCAATATATCGAACTTCTGAGGGGGTCGTAAAGCTTGGACGACCGGCTACAGGTCTTCGGACAATTGTTTGGCTGGTTTGAAATTGTTCCCATAATCGTGAAATGACGGAATTATGAACGCCGAAGAAAAGAACATCTGTGATAGACTGTCCTGCTTCAATACGTCCGACAGCCCGACAGCGCCCAGAATATTCCATTCGTCTTCTGGAAGCCATAGAAAAACGTCTTGCTTGAAAACAAATCGTACGAATGCTCTATACACCTTTCCTCAGCACTTACATGCAACTCCTGTTACCCTTCACAATGCCGTCTTCTTATACGACTGCCTGTTTTGTATATTTCTAGACGCGAAACCGTGATTGGCTGTTACCTAACATATTTGCATACTTCCTTCTACCTTTGCAGCAAATTTCAGCTCCTTTAATTCAGATTTGCTTACGGAAATTAACATTTTCCTCTCAGTGCTTAACTTTTGGAAGTGAGTGTATATGTAAGAATAGCTTGGTGTCTAGGGGTTTTAGGGGTTGTCATAAACTTCTAAATCATTACACGACTCAAAAATTGCGATTCACATCAGACGAATACTTGTATTTGGACAATACGGTACATTAAACATAAAACAATTAGTACTAAACATAGTTATATCTTCATAACAGAGAAATTACTTCGTACTATGTCTTTATCAGAAAACAAAAGTCACCACAGCCGTCTGTTGGGTAGACACGTCTGAATAGTAAGAAAGTCGATTCTCTTATGAGTGGTTCACGGAAAGTGTACAGATGGCGCTGGCTGTAAGGCAGAAACGTCAGCGGCGGGTGTCAGAAGCGGGTGCCAGAGGGAGTTCCCCCCCCCCCCCCCCCACACACATATATATATATATATATATATATATATATATATATATATATATATATATATACACTTTAAGTTTTAATAACTTGTACGAACTGTAAAATTATTCTAGTGTTTCAAATACGTATTATTTTTGGTTTGGTTTGGATTGGAGAGCTACGGTCAACTTTTACTACACAAGGGCTAATTAGACTGGGACCTATACGCATTACTTTTGAGTTGGAACAGAAGAAAACAAATTTCGTAACTATGTGCCATGATTTATCAATTAGTATGTATTTTTCAAGCTGTAGTTCCAGTTAGCTTTTATTCTTTTTCTTATGTTTGCATTTCTTTTTTAAAGAATACCTTATGAAAAGATTGAAAATTCTTACAACAAACATAGTAGTTAAAAATTGCCAAATGTGGCGATATACTGCGACCAAAAGAGATAATAGACACTAACAGTTCATAATCGGAATTACAGCCTAAATTATTCTTATTTCGTGGCATACAGTCGTTTTGCAGTATATTTCAATTGTCATCTAACCATCATTGAGATAAGTTCATTTCAGATTTCACTGATGATTTTTTTCCAGATACAAATGGCATTTATCTACAGGAATTAATGGAATTTATTTGTAAGAGAACGCTGCACAAGTTCGGTAGAGTAATTCGGAAATTGGAGAAGAAGCAAATAATGTATTCGGGCAATTTTGAATGACTGCAAATCAATCAAAAAAGGGGTAATTTAAAACACTTCGTTTGGCTGAGAGAAATCATTTCTCAAAATAACGAGGAATAATATCGATCCCTGAATTTGCAGTATCTCGAATAGATTGAAATATTTAACAAAGCTAAAAACAAACATTTGTTTCAGTGCAATGTAGAGATTAGTTTGAATCCTTGCATAGGCAATAAATAGTGGGGAGCTCAACGCGTTACAAGTGATCTAGTGTATGAATAAAAATATAATAAGCTCTCCTTTAGCAAATCTCACGGTTCTTCAAACGATGTGCTCATTAATAAAGATTTTTTTCCTAATGGCATCATTAGTAAATACGAACTTTTTCTTCTTTTTAAATCACATGCAGAGCACGTTAAAAATGTAAAAAAAAAGTTATTAATGTCATGTACGAGACATGATATGCTTAATTGCTCTGGATATTAATAACAAATATTTCAAACATCAAAAAATGTACCAAGTAATCAATTATCATTGGTTGAGGAATTGTGTCCACTGGGACTTTGCTAAAAGTGAGATTTTCTATAAGCTGATTATATGTGTTAAATCCTAATCCCCTGTTTCATTCGTAAACGATTATTTTACATACAGATTATCCTTTTAATTTATGTATTTTACCCTCTGTTCTATTTTTGGAACGTACGCGTGCAAGAATTCTGTTAAGAAGTTAAACATTATTGTTTATCTGCGTATCTGCTGAGTCAGTTTATGTTCAAAATAATAGCGAACCCCCCCTTATAAACTGGCATTTGTCTGTGATTCGGTTAGGCAGAAGGTTACAGACTCTAGTACAGGTCGAACGTATGGTGAAGGGTTATGCACAGAAGGGAGTGGTGAGTAGGTAAAATACCAGTAAAGGATTTTTTTTTTAAATACTTGACGATCAATTGAATCTTAGCTGTTGTCACAACCACTACCGCTATGAAGATACGAATATACGTCTGCGCATTTACACACAATAATATTATATATATATGCATATAAAGTTAATAAGTTTTATAAATTGCAATATTTAACCAATGTTCTTAATTTGAAATTTTTCTATGCAGTTTTACCTTGAAAGTATTTTTAGCACATTTAGTATTCACAAACGTTATATGTATAAAGAAACATTATCTAAAATGAACATTCAAATTAATTGCTCAAAATTATGTTTTAACGTAGGATTACGTTCCTGAATATGGGTCCTGCGGAGTGAAAAAATTATCCGGCGTCGCTAGTTATAATTTTGGCAGCGCAAAAAAACCCAGTAGCAGTAAACAGTTAAACAGAAAAGTACCAAAATGCGGAAAAAAAAGTGGTAAGTAACGATAAATAATCCTACGTTAATAACCCGCGGTAGTTTCATTAGAAGAGACTGCCTGAAATATTTTTTCCCATAAAAAGTGTTGCTATTTTCCTATGAACACTTTTGTAGTCTTCAGAGGAAATGAGAACTCGAGGTTTCCAAGTATTTAGAAGTTTTCGGCAAGGCATCGACTTGGATGCCTAGTTTCTTCAGGTTCCTTGAAAATATCATCCACAATCGGATGAAATACGTTGATTGATAGATATACTTAACTAGATGAAAACCCGCACTTCGCTATGGAGTACATTCAAATTAAATGCATCAATCAATGTATGTAATTAATGCCAAATATATATATATATATTTATAATAAATACGACGATCAATGTATACAATTGATGTAAAAAAACAAAATAATATATTTATAAAAAAGTCGTAAGGGATATTTTTACAGACAAAATAATGCAGAACAAAAAAAAATTCAAATTAAATCTAATAGGACATACTAAATAAAGAATATAGTACAGTTAATATAGTACAGTTTCAGGAACATAATATCTTTTACTGTAGTTTAATATTTTTTTTGGATAATGCCCAATCGTCTGCCGCATTAGCAAGAAAAAAAATTTTTTTTTTGTCTATTTAGTTGTTATGCACGTGACGATAAATTTATTGAAAGTACCAGAAAAAGAAACCACGTGATCAGCATTTAATAAATTAAATTCTAAAAATTAATCTTTAAAAATTCACCAAAAATCAGAAAAGGGAGGTAAAGATTCGAAAAAGATCTCATTTTAAAGGAATATTTAAGCCCTTTCTCGTGATATAAATTTTATAACCCTCAAATTATTTTAAATGCAAACTTAAAAAGTTACTAAAACAGCTTAAAAATTAAATTTTCAAAAATCTAAGAAGAATTTTTCAAAAATCTTTCTTAGGGCACCCCTACTCAATAAGAAGAATCGCCATGCAAATTTTCAGCCATTTAGGTCCAGTGGTTTGGTCTGTGCGTTGTATGTCAGTCAGTGAATGAGTCAGTTACGGAACTGTTTTATATATATAGATTGGTGATGGCATCCAAGGTCACATCATATTTCGCATTTTCTGTACTTCCTTAACACTTTTTAAGGAAGGTTTTGATTCTACCAGTTTTGCTTCTGATCATATCTCTATAAGAGTAATAAAGAACTTTGTCACTTCTCTGCTGGAATGACTTCGGTATATCTGGCAGATATTTTCATACCTTTTGCTACGATTTGGCCTTTTAAACAACATCCAAATAAATAATGCACATACAATAAAGTGGTGGTGTATGTGTAGTCTCTTCTTCTTAGACCATCTCTGAACAGGTAGCTTATTTCTTCGTCACCTGTCAAAACAAACACCCCTCCCCCTTCTCCTGTGATGTTGCAGTTGCCAAGTCACGAAATGAAAACCAGTTGAATTTAGGGCCATTCTTAACGGACGTTTTCAATATATCGGCTATTTCTCTGTTTCTTAAAACTGTTTTATAGACTTTACAGTCCTATTTACTTGTTTAAAATATAAAAGGAAAATTAAAGTAACTTAAATATTATACATCAAGCATAATGAAAACAGAAATTTTTACGTTATACAAAAATTTGCTAATACAGTAGACTCCCGTATAAAGAGATTAATATGTTACGCGTTGTATGAAATCGCGTGATTGGAAATGGTGTTGTACGAGTAAAAATTTTGTATAATGCGAATGACGTTAAGGTAAAATGTTAGAGTGACTATTATCATGTAATATTTGATATATTATATATCTTTAAAAATGTAATATAACTAGCTGAAAACCCGCGCTTCGCTACGGAGTACATTCAAATTAAATTCAACGGTCAATGTATGCAATTAATGCCAAAAAAATAAATGTATATATTTATAATAAATACGACGATCAATGTATACAATTGATGTAATATATATATATATATATATATATATATAAATCGTAAGGTATATTTATTTTTTTTTATAATATCCAATCGTCTGCTGCATTAGAAAGAAAAAAAAATATTTTTTGTCTATTTAGTTGTTATGCACGTGACGATAAATTTATTTAAAGTACCAGAAAAAGAAATCACGTGATCGGCATTTAATAAATTAAATTCTAAAAATGAATCTTTAAAAATTCACCAAAAATCAGAAAATCGAGGTAAAGGTTCGAAAAAGATTTCATTTTAAAGGAATTTTTAGGATCTTTCTCGTGATATAAATTTTATAAGCCTCACATTATTATTTTAAATGCAAACTTAAAAAAAGTTACAAAAACAGCTTAAAAATTTAATTTAAAAAAATCTAAGAAGAATTTTTCAAAAATCTCTCTTAGTGCACCCCTAAACTATAAGAAGAATCGCCATGCAAAATTTCAGCCCTTTAGGTCCAGCGGTTTAGTCTGTGCGTTGTATGTCAGTCAGTGAGTCAGTTACGGAACTGTTATATATACTATAAAGCTTAAACAAACTTTATTTTGCACCATTTCACCAACTCATAACAATTTACATACAGGATATGCAATTAAATTGGCAAAGCAATGCAAAACTGCTTCATCAAAATCGCTAAGAACCCCGTGTGCAAAAAAATAAATGTACTATGTAAAATGTTAAAAGGGAAATTTCCGCTTTTTATTCTATAGCACGTTCTTTTATCGCGTTGCATGAACCCGCGTTATACGTGAGTCTACTGTATACAGAAAGAACCCTAAGAGCATCATTTTTGCGAACCTTGCAGCCCTGAGATGGAAAAAAAGGTTAAAAACTTTGCATTTACTTATGTACGATTTAAAACATTAAGGGGGTCCAGGACGCAAAATTGATCGAATTTTCGAAAAAAAATTTATTGCATTAAAAATTTCTGTGTTCTTTTACGCTTAAAATGACGTTTAAATTATGTTTATCTTAATTAGAGCAGGAGAAATTATTATTTTTTTGCAACATTCTAATAGTAGCCAAGCGTTGTTTAAACCTGTAAGTGCGTTTTTCTGCATAATGGGTATTTTCCCCATTTCTCGTCTTTAAATTGTTGTAAGTCAAGAACCGATAAAGATACATGGTTCAAACTTGGAACATGTCTTTTTCAACTATTTTACTTTAATTTTGATACAGCAAATTTGAAAAAAATATTTACTCTTGAAAATATGATTTTTTAAAACTATGTTACATCATTTTTTTTTGTGTTTTTTAATATAAATATTTTTAATTTTTTAAAAAATTAATATTTAAAAAAAATGCTGAATCAAAATTAAAACTTATATATTTCTGTTTAATTAAATGAAAAAGAATTGAAATTCGACAAATAATATTTCGAGTTATAACAATTTTAAATTATCCCACTTTTTTTAAAATTTAAAAATTTTTTTAAAAACATTTTGAGAAGTTTTATGAAGTGATTTTGTTTATAAATTTTATGGTTAACCATCACAAAAAAATTCAAAATTTTAACTCAATAATTAAAATTTTTAAATTAAAATTTATTAATTAAATAATTAAAAAAATTTTAATTAAAATTTTTTTAATAAATTTTTTTTTAAATGTGTCCCCGACCCCTTAATACGGTTTTAATACGGGGTTGCAAGAGATCTGCCAGTGCCATGCAGCTGTACACGACTGAAATTTAGCTATTCACAAAATCGCGTACAATGCGTTCTCCACGTGCGTATGTGAAACACCCATTGAATTTTAACACAATGAAGATTTTATACCGATGGAAACTATTATAATAACTCTTCTTCCCAAGAGCTTACCAGATTATGAAGATAAGGCGTCTCATGTAATATATTATACCAGAATAAATCTGTTAAAGTAATTACCGTTTGAAAATGCCGATAGCAAATCAGAGAAACTAATGATGCTTAGCTTCAATCTACGACACCGAATCGAAGGCAATATTTTAAGGATTCAATGCAGTGCTTTAAAGCAGAAATCGATAAGAGGAGAGGACACACTCCGAAAAAGCTTAGTGCAGTGTTATAAGATTTAATTCGTTCATTTACTCATTTCATTTAAATCAAAATAAAATCCAATCCGAGAGAGAGGAGCATTAAGACATTAAATTTTGCAGAATTAGCATTTTGTTTAGGTGTGAGTGTGTGATGAAAACGTTCTGCATGTTTCGCATTTAATTATTCTGTGGGATTTATCACAAAAATCGTGAGGGACGTGTAGGGATTTTCTCATCGTTTATTTTATTCATTCATGTGTCGAGGTGATTAAAAATCAAGCAATGTATCGTTTCTTGGATGCACTCTGTTCATAAATTGGGCGTAGAATATATTGATAACGCGGAGCCTTAAAACCTGGAATTGTAGTTTTTCAACACAGGTTATTTATTGTTAGGGGAGGAATTGGATATACAAGTAAATGCGATTTTGATATAAGTGTTTACGCTTTACTAAGGGTCTGTTCACATAGAATCCGTTATCGTTAGCGTTACTCTCATTGAAATATATTTAACCAATTACAAACCTCCAAACGATTAGCAACGAAACTGTTAAGGCTGTGATCAGTTTAAATTATGTCAATACGAGTAACGCTAACGCTGGCGGATACTATGTGAACAGGCCCTAAGAGAAGGCCATCCGTAGCGCACGTGAGGCCACCCTGTTTTTACAACTTATGCAGACTTATTTAGGATAATTCCTATATTGCATTAAGGGAGGTCTTTATTATGGGGTAATTTGGTTAAGTATTTGCTACATGTTTGTATTATTCCTAATTAAAGAATAAGAAAGAGTTATCCAAGTTATTTTAAGAAGATATTTACATGACTGAGATCAAAAAGTGTTTTTTATTGTCATTTTTGGTTTGATTTGGTCTCTACCTAAAATACTCGAACATGATTTCTCTTTCCTCCGCTATCCACATTTTAAAATTAACACATTTTATTAAAATTATATAGTTTTCGCGAAAATAAATTCTTCTTGAAACCAACACATGTCAGTAAGGAAATTGCAAATGGGTTGAACCTGAATGAAGGTATGAAATTTGTTGAAAAACAGCCTTTGGCACATGATTGATTAGCAAAGGCTGTAGTTGCGATTAGTCACTGTGCAAAATTTCTCACTTTGGAGGCGATTTCTCGCCAAAAATAAATGCAAAGCTATGAATTTCAAAATTGACTCTATTTGGAATTACAGCCTTAAAAATGCCCACCATCCAGTCTTATTTAAACGAAATTCGTCTTATTCTATTTCTTTTCATTTCATGGGTACCATACTATTACAAACACGGCATGGTCGGGTACCTTTTTTTCTGTATTTAATGATAGATAAGCAAGCTCGGAATATTAGTATTTTATTCATAGATTTTGAAAAATAGTATTGAATTTAGGGTTACTCCTGAAAGAGGTAAAAAATACATTCAAAGCAGAAAACAATTTTTTTTCGCTTTTGTGAGACATGCTTAGATATATGCCAGCAAAAATAAACTAGATTGCCGTATGAGCAGACACGCATAGAATTAATAAATGATTGATAGCCGAGCTGTCCTATTTTCATGCGCAAGCGAGAGATACAGGCTAATAAATAACGCAACTACATAAGCAATAGCTTATAAAATCAAGGTATATGGCTGTTGAGAGATATTGTCTAAGATGGTTGATTTACACAGGATATCGAGATTAAAAAAAATATTCATAATTAATTTAGGTTCTTATAGTTAGAGTGGTTGAGGATGAGACATCATTAGAAAACTATTAACTTTTTTACAGAAGTTAATTTTATTTACATATCAAATTGTAAGTTTACCCATTTTTTGGGTTTTGGTGATTTAGTATGAAAAGGTTTTGAATCCTTAGTCGATTCTGCACCTTTTTACATATTTTCACAGCTATCCAAAGTTTTCCTTAACTATTTTATTAATTTACTACCACGCTAATTCAGCAAACACCCCTTCCCCCATCAATATCACTCAATATATACTATTGATATTAAACTGCATGTGCGCCGATTTCATACATTGTCAAGTATTGGAAATGAACACAGTTATGATAAAAATATGAAATAAAATTTCATAAATCGAAAATTTTTCAGAAATTGAATTTCATATAATCATTCTTTAAACATTTTATACTATGTTTTCTCGTGTATGATGGAAACTAAGTTTCTATTTTTACGAAAATCATAATCTCTCAAAATATTTACACTAATTTCTCTTATAAAAACATATAATTGTCATAAAAGTTTCTCAAATTTATTTCTCATTTTTAACGTAAGCAGAATGAACAGTAAGTATAATTGTTAGGTAGTATTTACTGGCCATTATTAACACAATTTACATTTCGAATATCAAGATTATTATAATCAAATGTTAATAGATACTGAAATTACTAAAATGTATCAGCAATTAAGGTTTATACTTTGCCCTAATAATTATCCTTAATTTTTTAGAAGGTTCTTCTACTTATGAAAACTTAATCTAAAGCTTATTATGACTTAGTTTGAATCGACATATAATTACAAGATAAAAAGAACTTTTTATATACCACGTTTTTAAATTTTCTGTTGAATCATATAAACTTGACAATTCTCTCTTAATTGCACGAACCTTCACTTAATTATTCTTTTTCACTTTATTTTATTTAATTTTAATCACTTTTTAGTCGTTTCCACTATCCACAGACTTTATAAACTTTAATTTTTATATATTTTTAAATTTTTCCCCACAATATTTTTGTAAACAAACTAAATTCACATGTATTCTGTTTTCAAAATCGTGCAACGCCGTTACGCAAAAGTGCAAACATTGAATTCGATCGAAGCGCCACCTTGAGGATTTTTCGGCTAAAAGAATTAAAAGAATGCATTGTCATCGTGTTCTAAGCTATTCTAAAAGTTTGAAATGTCTAGCTAGTCGGGAAGTTAGTTAAAAATCGATTGCAAGATTTTTACTGGACAAACACACAAACAAACAAACAAACAAACAAACAAACAAGAAAGCGAGTTAATAAAAACATCGTAAAAAAGTGTTTATCCAGGTCTATCCATCGTAAGTTGTTTCTCCTGCTAAACATAAGATTACTTTCAATCTGACGAGCACGACAGAACTGTATCCGCAAATCTAGATTCCTCGGTTAAAAATCTTAAAATTAGATTTTAAACATCCTACACAAAATAGTCGCATGTATCCTAAAAATAAATGCTAAATTTATGTAAAAATCTGCATTTTAAGATTTTTTTTTAAAAGATCGTTCATTTCTCCGAAGTCTCGTCTGTTGAATTGACAATCTTGTTGTTTAAATATTTTAGAACCCGAGGCATTGTTTGTACACTACACTACAAATTGTTTTCGAGTAATTAGATTCACAGAGACATGCGAAAAATCGTTTTTCCTTGAATCCAAAGAGCACTTTTTATCCTGGAATGTAGTGGTAAAAATCTGGATGTGTTAAGCATCGGCTGCGTAGGATATATTACTAATTGTAAGTTTAAAAGCTTTGAACACGAACCTTGGTGAGAGGGGAGGGGGCGTACCTATTACATATCATTACATAAAGAAATAAAAGCATAGTGTGTGAAATAGGGTTAAGAGTAATTATTTCCGCATATCTATATATTTAAGTTGCTAAGCCGACTTTTTGGGCAGTCCATGAGAGAAAACTACTGCATCAATTTACTTCATTTTGGTCTTAAATGAAAGATTGTAATCTGTAGATTTGTCAAATATGGTTTTTGTAACCACAATTTCTTTTAGTTAGCTATAATTTACAATTTGAAATTGATTTCTGCACATGCTCAGTGGCATGTTGAAATCTGGCTTTAGAAACTCACTGTTTCTGCTTATGCTCAGTGACATGTTTTAATGATAAACACGTCTCTCTCTGCCATTTATATTTTTATGTTATATATTTGTGAAATATAAGATTAAACCTGATGGAAATTGTTTATGTCGAGCGGTTTAATTAGCGATAATTTACAATTAAAAAATTGCTTTCTGCGCATGCTCAGTGACATTTTTAAATCTGTCTTTCGATACTCACTAAGCACGAGGCCGCTTAAAAACATTAATTTGTTTCTGCGCATTATTATTATTTTCAACATTTGGCAATGATGTGTTGAGAATAATTTGTGTATTAGTGCACTTATTTACTATCTAGCCGTCATGTTTTGACGGGTACCAACTAGTTTTAACTTAAAAAGCACAAATTAGCCAGAAACTTAAATTCGGCATTTTGGAGAAAAAGAGAATTTACGCATGCAATATAGCGAAGGAATTTACTACTGAGCAATTTAAATTCTCTTTCACATGAATTTCTTCGTGGAGGTATTTTAATCTCGGAATCGATTCATAAATGGGTCTTAAAAGGTGCTCTCATGAGTTTTTCTGGGCACTGAGAGAGTGCCCTATCATTTAAACCAAATTAAATAAGATGCTCGCTCAAGAAACTCCCATTAGAAATACCAGAGACCGGCTTGAGTATACTGCGTTACCTTTTAAAAGCAGTAAGTTAAATTTATGGTGGCCGTTTTATGGGGGTAAAAGTGCAGCGGAAACTTATTGATTCGATGAATCCATTGAACAGGATCCTTTAAATGGCATCATTTGAGTGGGGCGCTTAAATGAAATACTTCACGAATGAAAGGTACCGATGCCCTCGAAAAGTCTCTTGAAATATCGAATTAAAGAGCTGAAATTAATGCCAAAGATTTCCGAACCCCTATGCCTTTTTATTACGTTCGAACACGTTGAAACGATTTCGGAACCTTTGAAATGGAATTATTGGGAGATACAAGTTGAACTATTTTGATCAACGAGGGGATTAAAAAAAAATCTGATACAAGTAGGGTATGTTACGTATAATACCTGGGACCAGAATATTTTAGCTTCAGGATGAATTTCCATGAAAGAGATAAGATACCGGACCTCGGTTAGTTAGAACTCGTGTTTAAAGAATTCGATTTCAAAACACGAAGTCCGCATTCATGTTTCATACGCGCCAAAAATCTGGTACCCGAAAAGTTTCCAAAACCGACATGACGTCACAAGTTTTACACCTGACCTCACTTGCATGAAACTTTTGAGTAAAATTTTACTCATTAGTAGTTATCAAGGCATAATTCTCGGAAAATGATTCTTATATGTAGCATATCAATTTAGAGTCAAGAAATAATGGCGATGCCAAATAGTTAACGATCATCCCCGTGGATGTCTGAGGTTGTGCCATCTTATATCACTGATGGTTCAGCTTAAGTATCTTCAAATTGCGTGTTTAAATCTAGCTTAAAGATGCCTTATGCAATTCTTTTTCAATAATTTTCAGCATCAAGCAAAATTTGAGTACAGCGAGCACAAATTCAGTCGCCCGTGTGGACTATCGTCGGCTGTTTGGCATCGACATAATTCCATGACTCAAAATTATATGCTGCTGGAAAGAATATTTTTCTTTATGCATATTCTCGGAGTCGAGTACTGAAAAGCAAAAGCATATCAAAACTTTTACGCTTTAAGTGAGGTCAGGTGTTGAACTCTCTAAGTGAGACGTCATGCTGCTTCTCGAAACATTTCAGTTGGTTTAAAGCAATAAGGTCCTCTTTTGCAACACGATACAAAAATCTATACTTGGCTTTGCCAAGGCAAAAAAATTAAATTTTTTTTATAAAATATAATAAAAATCTATTTACTATCCTTAAACTTCCTTCTAGCTATTATATTTTTGTCTCTGAGTAAATCCTTTTGGATTTGCTATTTTTCGTAGTTTTTGAACTCATGGATTCTGAACCTTATCTCTCTATCCAATCACTTTTCTTCCTTCTTTCTCAACTTGCCAATTGAAATCCAGCTTACAGACAGCCATTGACTCCACCCCCATCAGCGAATCAACTCGAGGATCCAGGAGACATCCAATGAGAACTGTTCTTTTTACCCTCCAAAGTTCTGACCAAAAGACTCTCTGCTTCACTTTTTGTGTTGCATTTTTCAGAACTTATGATGCTATTTATTCTACGAACTTTCAATACTCATTTCGGTGGTACTTCCGCTCTCCGCTGACATTCTCCTGAAATATCTGTGTTTGAAGGCGTCGGCCTAGGTAACACAGTTAGCCAATTGTTCCTATGGTTCTATGGATCCTATGGTTGCAACACGAGAACTGACCAGGACCTATTTCTTAAAGTCGATTCCAAACAGCTACAGACACCCATGCCTATAGAGGGATTCGAATCCTTTGGCACTAGTTCCAAAGACCAGCGCCCTAACCTTTCAGTCATCAGCCGATCGAAATATTTCGGATATTGGATTTTCAGATAAAGGATGCTCACCTGTTCTAACGTCTCAGCCTTATTCAAGTAAGCCTGAAAGATGGACGGTAAAACCTGCAATCCGAAAATACTGCAGAAATAATCTCTAATCCATACCTATCGGGCCACGACAATCCAAACAAAATACAGCGCATAACCAGCCAAGCGTGAACTATTCTTTACTTTTCGCCCCTTACTCTTTTCCAATCCCCGTAATTTCTTTCAATATATCCCTGTTATCGTTCACTCGGTCCATTTAACACAGCAGGAAGGGACGCTGATGAAAGCACAAATAATTGATGATTGGAGTGCAGAGAGAATGGAATTAAACCGCAGTCCGTCAAAATGATGAAAAACTGGAACGGAGACGCTTGTCGTCAGGGGGACGCGTAATCCGTTCTTCACAGTTTGTAACGCACGAGTTGTCGAGTCTTACAAGTAAGCTGAGTTTTGTTTTCTTTAATAAAACTGCATACAGAGATAGAATTAACGCAGTTTTGGGGGGTTGCTTTATTTTTAAGGTAAACAAATTAGCAGCGGGAAGCTTAGATGACGTTCCAGTCAATGGCTTTGACCATGGTAAAAGCTGATCCATTGGTTAGGCACTAGATAATGTATAAAAAAAATTTAATATGCACGTGTATGCTTATACATATGTACCCATACACATAAACAAGCATACATATCAATATGTACAACCAGTAACATGCACAGATATAAGCATGCAGAACTTTACACACACATGCACATATGTACATTTACATGCATACATTCATACAAATATGTACATGCGCATACGTACATATAAATATGTACACAATATACATAGGTACACACGATCATATACTTGCATGCATATGCATATATACACACGATAACATACATGCATGCATAAGTATTTAGACCTATATATATATATATATACAATTACATATATACAGTTATACATATATATCATACATACAAACATAATAACAAACACATACGCATCCATGAGAGAATTCGTAAAACATATCTTGAATTTTTCGTATTAACAAAAGGGTCAACTCATTGCGTTTGAGGACTTTACTCTCTAAGCCCAAATTTCCTTTGAGTGGTCGGATTGACAGTAGGACATGATCAAATTCCCCATTAATAGAAACGAAGTTGTTTGTGAGGGAGAAACAAATTACGTAATGTAAAATAAAAGAAATCTGGGCGTCTAATACAGGGTGCGGCAGAAAGAACGTTCTGATTTGGAACGTCAATAACAAAAATACAAAGCAAGATAGAGAAATCTTTTATACCTGAGATTTACACAGTATGCCATTGTCACACATTAAGTTTTAAAGATTACATCAGTTAAATGGAGACTGTCATTTTCGATGCAGTTTTGAAGTCTCTTTCGGAAATTTTGCATGGACCTACGGACCATGTCCCGCGGAATCACTAATTTCTTGCGTAATTGCTGCTTGTGTGTGCCTTTTTTTTCTGTGGGGCTATCAATTGTGTACCAACACCGACCAACAAATTTGCAAGCACTCAAGGCAGAAATTACGCAAGAAATTACGGAGATTCCGCGGGACATGGTCCGCAGATGCATGCAAAATTTCCGAGACTTCAAAACTGCATCGAAAATGACGGTCGCCATTTAACTGATGTAATCTTTAAAACTTAATGGATGACAATGGCATACTGTGTAGTTCTCATGTATAAAAGATTTATTTCTCTATCTTGCTTTGTATTTTTGTTATTGATGTTCCAAATCAGAACGTTCTTTCTGCCGCACTCACTCTGTATTTATTTATCCCCACTGGTTCAAATTTCTTTTCTAGTTCCATACAGCAAAAACGGAACTCGTGTTACTGAATTTTAGGTATTTTTAAGGCTGTAGTTCCTGTTAGCTAAAATTGGGAGACTTTTTCAAGGTTCGAATTAATTATTTGGAGATGTACCGATGAAAGCATGTTGCGTATTGATCTTCCTCAAAACAAAAAAGAAATTCAATGGTTGCGAAATTTGGCGAGAAACCACCCCTAAAACGAGATAAACAGACCACAATGGAAACTACAGCATTACCACTCTACGATCTATACATAGAAATTGAACAGTGCATTATAAAATTGTTTTACAATAGTGAACTCACAACATAAAGTTAGACGAAAAGTTGGCTCATTTCCAGTATTCAGTATTATTGGTGCCACCTGTGGGCTGAAAAACTAATCTGATTTTCGGTAAAACTGTTTTATTTTGAGAAAGAGGGTGCTAGCTCACTGATATTTCCAAGGGGAAAAGATAATGTGGGGAAAATGAAAGGGAAACATTAGAGTACTTTTAGAAAAGTTGCCAAATCACTAAAAAATGTCATCAAGAACAATCTGTTGGTCTGAGATATGTTACATTTTAAAACAATGAGGTATAATTTGTTCCCATTCGTGAAATTGGAGTAATACGAATTGATTCAGGTATTTATCAAATTATTTCAAAATAAAACCTCATGCAGGTGCAATACGGAGATCAGATTAAATTATTAGTAGATTAGATTATGTTATCAGCTGAATTCTTCACAACTTATCTGCAATGGATGATTCAACGGGTTACGCTCCTGGAGTTGTTATTCAGAGTCATCGCGAAATAATGAATGTATTGTATAATATTAAACATTCTTAATTGAATATAATAACCTGCAGTAGTTCTCTCTCTAGAGTTTACTTTTTATTAATTTAATAACGGCTTTCATCGCAGAGAATGGGACATGTTTAAAACTATCATAGCATAGATGGTGATTTAACCGTTTTCCGAAAAACTTTTGAGATAACTTTAAACCTTATTATTTTATCTTTAAAAATGTAACGGGACCGTTTTGATAGCCGAAAAACTTGTACAGACTCCACCCTGCGTCAAGACTTGTTAATGATTGTCTGTGCCCCGAAGGGAGGGTGCGATATTCTTTTTCATTTCGTTTATCACAGAATATTTACGTTCATCACTTTAGAGAAAAGTTTTCGAAAACCCGCAGGGAAAAAGCGTTTTGTTAAACTGAAAATTATCTGCCTACTTTAACAGTTAAATTACTCAAACTTCATAGATGTGTACAGTCTACAGGCAATCAATTTAAATTGCAAAGGTTAAGTGGCTGATGGGTGTATTTAATTTACGATGATTTGCATAGAATCTGCACAGAGGAAGGCGTTACTCGCGCGTAAAGTTTGGAAGTATGCATGAGTAACATAAGTGAAACTTGAAATTAAGAAAATTTTTTCAGTGCTGTAAACTAGAAAAGCTAAGCGTTCCGAACCTAGATCTAAATGTAATGTAGATGAATCAAAAAATCAAAAGTTTTAAATTTGTTAGTCAAATGTCTCAATTAATGAGACATTTGACTAACAAACTTTGACTTTGAGTGTTTTGAATTTTAGAATATATATTCAATCCTTGCTTTTTTTTACGAAAGGGGACTTCTGTTTATCTATATTTATAAAACAGTTCCGTAACTGACTGACTCACTGACTGACTGACTCACTGACATACAACGCACAGACCAAACCACTGGACCTAAAGGGCTGAAATTTTGCATGGCGATTCTTCTTATAGTGTAGGGATGCACTAAGAAAGATTTTTGAAAAATTCTTCTTAGGTTTTTTAAAATCACATTTTTAAGCTGTTTTTGTAACTTTTTTTAAGTTTGCATTTAAAATAATAATTTGAGGGTTATAAAATTTATATCACGAGAAAGATCATAAAAATTCCTTTAAAATGAAATCTTTTTCGAATCTTTAGCTCCATTTTCTGATTTTTGATGAATTTATAAAGATTAATTTTTAGAATTTAATTTATTAAATGCTGATCACTCGATTTCTTTTTCTGGTACTTTAAATTAATTTATCGTCACGTTCATAGCAACGAAATAGACAAAAAAAATATTTTTTTTCCTTGCTAATGCGGCAGACGATTGGAAAGTATCCAAAGAAATGTTAAAATACAGTAAAAGATATGTTCTACAAACTGTACTATATTAACTGTACTATATTCTTTAGTATGTTCTATTAGATTTAATTTGAATATTTTCTTCTACATTATTTTGTCTATAAAAATATCCCTACCAATTTTTTTATAAATATATTTTTTCGTTTTTTTTTACATCAATTGCATACATTGATCGTTGTATTTATTATAAATATATTTAAATATATTTTCGGCATTATTTGCATACATTGACCGTTGTATTTAATTTGAATGTACTCCATAGCGAAGTACGGGTTTTCAGCTAGTTATTTATATAATTTGGATTCTCATCACTACATGCAAATTGTGCTGAAATATGCAGCATGTTTTACACTTCGAAGGGGTTACTGGTACAGAGCCCCCGTGAAAGGGGAAAATCCGCGAATATATCTAGGGAATACCAATTTTAACTGTTTATGCTGAAGCCACGCATAACAGAAACAAATAGTTCAGTGGACTCTTACAGTGTATTTCATAAATTTAAAGTTACATCATCCAAACTGAAAGCTAACAGGTGCACATATAAGTAGGGAGATGGGTAATATTGTAACAAAACGTTTTACGGTAAATGTACTGAAGCAATTAAAAAAACATTAAAATTAACAAAACTCCATTATATAAAGTGCTGTACTGCATTTTATAAACTTTAATGATATTAATATTGGGCAGAACTTATCATACAGCGCCACAGTGACACTTCAATGCACGAGGGCTAACTGCGCTCATTTCACGCATTGCTTTCGCTACACCAGGATCCGCAGTTTGAAGACAAATCAAATAAACATGTAATCATCGAGAAATCATTTCTACGAAAGTTAATACACACAAGTCAAAGATAGAGCGGTTTTAGTAATTTTAGATTTTATTTTATACAGTATTCATGAACTTATATTAACACTTTAGCGAGTTCTTTTTTATTTATTTATAAAAGTATATAATCATAATGATTAGTATTTACCATCTGTATTACGTAATTCTCCATTTCATAGGAGTTGTTTTGCGAAGTTGCATTCAAACTGACTTGTGAGCATGTTTTTGCTCGAATAAGGGAAACTTTGTTTAACACCGCAACTCTTTGACGTATGAGAATGGCTTTCGCAAAGTGTTCACAAATTTAACCACTAGTGAGCAAATTAGGTGGTACAAATAATGTACTACCGAGCTTCAGAGACATCATAAGAGTTGGTTCATGTTATGAACCTCCAAAACTGAAAAGAGTAAAAAGGTTTCTAATTAACGTCCCCTTTACTTGATGGTTCCGGTAAATATTTCTAGTAAAATCTCTTGCCTGACTCAAAATTTCGAATAATAAGTTTTTTTGTAATAACGGTTCTTCAAATTAATAAATAAGTTATGGGCAAACATTTTTCAGTAAGTTGTTTGCTTTCGGAGGTTTGGTGTCTTTGGTTCCACGAGGGCTAAAAAATTTTTGGGAGGAGAAAAAAATGAAAGGCTAGGCGGGACAAATTCATCAAAAACTTCAACTGGAAGATATTTGATGGCTTATTTACTCACTACAATAAAGTAATTGAGAAAGTGAGATGCAAATAAATTCAAACAGTAACGAATTTTTATACGTACCACAATTAGTGTTTGGAAGTGTGTCATGAACGCAACTTCGAATGGGTATTCAAATATTAGTAACATTTTGTCTAAATGGAGGAAACTTC
Organism: Dolomedes plantarius; assembly: GCA_907164885.2. Lineage (NCBI taxonomy): Eukaryota > Metazoa > Arthropoda > Arachnida > Araneae > Dolomedidae > Dolomedes > Dolomedes plantarius. The sequence continues at coordinate 195,569,967 of OU015496.1, read as the reverse complement.
CAGATAAAAAGTTAAAAACTCATCTTCCTGTTTATTTTTTATTACTTTAGCTTCGTTTATTACTTTAGCTTCGTTTTAGCTTCGTAGCAGCAAACGATCGTTCCTGGACATACGGAGAAGAAAACATGTTCTTAATTCTTAGGAGGGAGAGGGGCGATATTTGAAATTTATAAAATTCAGTTTTGACGAAAATCAACAGATTCCAGTTTGTTGAGGTGTTAATAGGTCAGCTGTAGATATTACGGTTTATTTTCATATTCAGATTCCGCGCCTCTACTATAGTTCAGGGTTAATGAATACATGGAATTCTATCACAAGGTTGGAAATCATTTCGAGGGCGTTCTTCTCCCGTTCGTTCATTAAATTCTATCCCAGGAAATGTTCATTAAATTCAATTCCGATTTCTCATAACACTGAACAGTTAAGAAAAATAGTTCTCACAGAAAGAAAATGAAGGTGAAATCCTTTCTCGGAAAAGTGGCGTTTTAAATATTAATGAGCGCTAAGTATTGGCTGATAAAAATTATCCAACAGTTTGAACTAATGATTCAACAGTTCGGGCAAATACGTGAGAAGAAATTCTGTCTTATGCAGAGCGTGAAGGGACTCCACCCACTTTAAGATTATGCTAATGGTTGTTGGTATCTCCAGGGAGAGCAAATGAAGCTATTCCCCGTCATTATCGTAGAGTATTAACGCGCCGCTATTGATAGATAGTCCTCAAAATCAGAAAATAAAATGCTTTGATTGATTGAAACTTACATTTTGGATTTTTAACAGGTATTACCGAAAGCAATCAATTTGATTAAACCCAAAAACAAAGCAGAGCGTTCTATTGAGCAAGTTTTTAACAGAATTTACTAAAAACTAAAACTTTCGTAGTATAGAAATTGAAAATCAATATAGTAGACGTTTTCCTGACGTCAAACTCAAAATTGCAGAAATACATGGAATAGCCGCCTTGAAATTACAGCCAAGACCAAGATGTGGCCCAGTAACTCAATACCACTAAACAAGAAAGAACTAAGTTGATGTGGTAGATGAAAACCCAAGTTAGAAATTCGCGGGCAGCCAATCTGTTTGGATTGCGAAAGGGTTTTCCTCCAAATTCCTCCAAAAAGGGTTTTCCTTTAAATATATGCTCTTTAAAGCAGTCTTCCCCAATGCCCTTTGAGAAACTTAGTGGTCATTGCCGGTTAAAAGTGGGCCAGTAAAATTTGAATTTCGACTACTGATCTTTTAGAAGAGGAAATGTGGTGAGTTCCATTAGTCGTTATAGTCAGCATAGCGTAAGCATAGAAATGTCTTCCACGGAGATACTTCGCCTCAAGAGAGAGATAGATCACTCAAACTGCACGTTACCATTTTAAAAGTAAAAATAAAACGAATATCAAAGAGAGTTAGCTTAATAGTAATGATGTTATCCCGTGATTTATCCAAATGAACTTTTTCGAGTAACTTCTAAAATACAGATATGGAGCTAACAGACTCTGAGAGAGTTCATTTATTTTGTCATCGTTGAAAAGAAGTTTTAATTCATACTTTCCTAGTTTAATAGGAATTAATCGTATTTAGCCAGACAGTTACTTTTTTAACACGAATCATATCTTCGGAATATAACAGCGCTTAATTAGGTCATCATTAACATCCCCCCCAGAAGTCTGGGTAATAAAACGACCGTTTGGACTTGAATGGATAAAAAAGGTTTACTCTAGATAGATGTATATGCTCAGAAGAACATTAAATAGAGATCAATAAAAAACATTCACTTACTCCTAAATGTTTTTCCGCTGATATATGCGGTTTTTGAACCTGGTCGATGTTTATGTATGAAGGTGAGAGAGGTTTGCTACGACAATCTGTTGACATTAGAAAGTGATGATGTCGAAGTTCTATTTAAAAAGTAGGTATTAATATCTTCAATATCTTCTCCTGAAATTTTGGACCTCATTTTTAGGAAAATTAAAATCTGAACTATTGACTTATCTCATAAGATAAACTTTAAATCAACGTTAAATAAATTATTTCTAAGGTGTTGAGAGGAAAATTGTTATTTACAAGGAATTACTTTGAAAGCGTAATGTTTACGAGTACTAAACATAAATGCATATGCGCGTATGAAAGCCAGCTGGAAATATTCCACTCAGCTTAAACACTCTGATAGGGTCGAAATTTTTATACGATGACATTTTTTTAAATGAGTAGAAATTTTTATTTTTAGTTTTGCTGTAACTCCAAAAACAAGGTGGACGTTCATAAGTTGGTTGAGTGCTCTTCAGTTTTAAATTTTTTTATCCCTCTCAAGTATGATTTTAAAACTGCGTTAAAAATGTAAAAACAGCTACCGAATCTCGTGTTTAGCAAGATTAAACGCTACTGATAACTTAACTGTTAAAAGAGATGTGAATATGTAGGATTTTAAGCGACATTTCGCAATCTAGGCTAAATAGAAAAAAATATTCCCACAGAATTGAACTTCCTCTAAGATAAATCAAGCAAGATGACGCGTTGGAATTTTGAAAATTATTAAAAGTTAGTTCAAATTTCCACTTTTTATCCGTTTCATACAAAATTGAAATCTTTTACGGATCTAACTTTTGAAGGCATTTATGACTAAGTATTTATTTTTTTTTAAATGACAGGCCTATTTATCTTAAATAAATTTTCTTAAAGGAGAAAAGGGGTATCCACCGTGGCACTAAAGCAAGGATAACGAAAGGCAAATTTTAGCCAAGTTTTTTTTAACGGTAGCATTTCAAACAAAAATGTTATCGAAAGTCTTATTTGGAGTACAGAGAGAAGTTACTTCCGAAAATGGCTTTCGAGGCCAGTATACTACCTTTAAATTTTTTCTTAAATGTGAAAAATTCTCCTTTTTTTAATTCATTTTCTTTCACTAACATACAAGTAGCGCCCATAAAGTAACCGGACAATTTTTTAATAAATAAGAAATATATTACTCACCTTCAAATAAATTTATCTCCTTTAAAATAATCGCCAAAGGAGTCTATACAATTTTCTGGAACAAATTCGCTGTGAATAAGTCCTTTGTAATAAAAAAATGCAAAATCCATGAAATGACAGAGATTTGAAAATGTCTCGGATATTAAATCAAACGTTACGCGTATTTTGCGTGATTTACAACGCCTGTAAACAGTGTTTCGATGAAGAAACGTCGGAAAAATTTTATATACTCCTTTGGAGATTATTTTGAAGGAGATACATTTATTTGAAGGTGAGTAATATTTTCTTATTTATAAAAAATTGTCCGGTTACTTTACGGGCGTACCTTGTAGTTACTCCCGAATATTGAATTATGAACACACAAATGAATCGAAATATTTTATTTATCTCAAAATGAACCTTTTCGTCGCTGCGCAATATCCAAATCAGCTTCAATTCTTAACCCCCGAATAGTGGACGACCCAACGAACTGCGGGTGACCCAGTGTCACATATTTAGTTCACAACTGCGGTGAAAATGGATTTTCCCCCGCAGGGAAAACAGCGGACCTCTGATCCCCCGAAAGCGTTATTTGTTAAAATAAACACCCAAGAATAACGGCATAACAGCTTTTTTCGAGGACATATCAGGAAAATTTTCAGTAATCAGTGTGGCGACCCCGCCCTGCATTAAGAATTCGTTAATGGCTGGCGGGCGAAGGATTCTTCCCTCTCATTAATGCAAATTATTAAAGCCTAGGGCTAGAGAGTTATTTCTTTAAATTCCTTGGAGAGGTGGCGATTTGAGTGATTACGTGGGACTATTTTCGGTCACCTCCACAGGTAATTACGTACAGTTTTAAAAGTCGAATAACGATGAGTAATTGTTACACTTTTAGATAATATATGTAATTTACGAACTGGCGCGAGGCTTATAAGTTTCTAATACGGGCATATCTAGATACTACAAACAAAAGCTATAAAAAACTGAAGTCTGCATTATGTGTTTTCATTGATTCGGTCGTTTACTTCTATATGTAGGTTGGCCAGGGAAGCTTAGGTAATCGATCTCACAACCAGGGTTAAACAGAACGTGACCTACAGCTTAATACGACGCATCAGTTTACCTCTCATATCTTTAACACCCATGTTAAGCAATGGGGGAAGTTTTCTCTCTATTTTTGTAATCACAAATTAACGAATGCACTTTTCTTCTGCATTTCCAATTAGATTTTTAAATCCAATACCCGCGTTTTTGAAAATTCTTTTATTTTAATTTTTTTTTCGAGAGAGAGAATTGTAATTTTGTAGCGATAGATGTCAATAATTTAATGTCCAGTACAAAATACTATCGGAAAGTGTGTAAAATCTTGAAAACTACGAACTATTTCTTTAAACGCATGCATACCTTCATATGCAGAATTCAAAAATATAGAATTGTTATCATGTGAGAAGAATAATACCCCTAAACTTGACATGGGATTTTAAAATCTTCTTTGTCAACTGATGCCCCCTTAAAGTAGACTTTGAGCGGCTACGAACATCCATGCCTCTTCTGGGATTCGTACCGCAGACTAGCGCCTTAACCATTTGACTATCGCATTGCTTCTTCCGTGTGTTTAACATAGGTTCGTTCAATGTTGCACCTTTACGGCTGTTGAGTTCTGTTACAACGAATAAGAAAATCCGAAACTCCTCTAGCACGAATTCATCAATTTAAAATTGAATGTGAATCAATTGAAGAGGTTTCTTTAAAATCGTACCATGTTGTATTTCATTATGTGTATTCATCTATACTTCTATTTATGTGTATCCATATTCTTTAGTTGAAATAGTTAGGACAAAAGATGAATTCATTTCAAATTTCCCTGCTGTTATCTGTGGGCTGTTTGACGAATTTTTATACTTCCCGGCAGAGCAATTTTCAGAAAAAAAAAAATCGATAACTTGGCATTACAAGGTACGTAACATTCGGAATAAAATAACATTAAAAGACTTTATATTAAAAATGAATACATAAAGTACACATATAATTTAGTACCCATTTAACTAATTTTTTATTTCTGAAGACTCTTAAAAACTAATTATGATGTTTTTGAAAAATTAGAGCCTTTAATTATTGTCTTTAAAATGTCTGCGGTAAATGCAGAACTATGTATCAAGAATTTTTACAATAAAATATAAAAAAGCTTTCGTTATTGCTCTAAACCCAGGAACTAAAAAGAAAAACATCAGCGTACTTTTTAACAGATGGTAAAACAAAAAGTTGTTAAAAATATTGATTCTTGAGCACAGACGTATTAACTTCTCCTATAATAATAAAGAATTATTATCCAGTCCTTCGTAAGACTCCAAAAAGACTGAAATATTTAATAAATTTATCACAAAATAAAACCCTCTTTTCTGCGCAATATCAATATATATATATATATATATATATATATATATATATATATACTCGAATTCTTCATAATGCATGAGCAGCAGGCAACGGAACGTGTTAAAGGCGATCTAGTATTTCATAGAGTTTCAACATTATAAAGCAATGTTGCGCAGCTGCGCCTCCATTATTGCTTTTTTAAAGTGATTTAAAATTTGACGTTGTTACTTTTTTTGAGCGAAATTTCCTACAAATTTTCAAAAAAATTTTGTATTATGATTTGGTATGTGGATGATATCCACCTAATAGATAGATGTTCACTCTGAAAAAAAACGACCTAAATCAAGAGCAGATATCTACTTGGTTCTTTTTTCGTGCTATATTTTCATCTATTCTTCCGGCAATGGCAATTTTTTCCGCAAACCCTGTGTCGAGTAGGAAAAAGAATCTTACAGTGATTATATCTATTTCGGGCACAATTCCTAAAACATCCTCATTTCGACACCGGATAACTGACATCCCGGCCCTTTAATGCATGCAAGAAAATGATGACATTATTCCAAACAAACAGACACTTTTCTAGGAACCTTTTTTCTCCCTTTGTGATGCGCGAGGACATGGAAATTTATTCAGCTGATGGTGCAACCGAACTATTATTCATAGAAAAGAAAACAAATATCGTTTATTTTCTCGCCCGTTCTGCCTCGAGGAACATTATGTTATTTTATGATTTCTCCGCCAATCGATGAGATGAATGGTTTTTTTCTTTCCTAGTTTCCTTGCAATTTAAAAAGCAAAAACAAAAAACAGACATTCGTACATTTACCGACTTTAATCCTCAAATAAGAAAAATGCGTAAATATTCATATTCATGCACTTCCATTGCATTTCAAAATCATTATTAAACTCTAGAAATTGAATGGAAACAAAAAATGTATGAATAGAAGAAGATAAAAGACGACCTTTCTCTTGGTTTTAACCGCAGAGAATTTGTTTTATTCTTTGGGGAGGGGGGGGGGGTAGAGACAAAACAGGCGAGGTTTTGAAGAAACGAACTTTCTTCATTTTCTTTTCACCCACTGGCAATGGTTCATTTATTGATTAGACTCGGGAATTTTTTTTTCAAGAATTAAAGAACAACTGCCAGACGAGAAATTTCTTTTAGTGATATCTTGCGTTTTAAGGTCAAATATTTCAATTGAGGAAGTTTTATTTATAACCACTTTACACTGTATCGTAAGCGTGATATTTAGAGATCAAATAATTGAAAATATTTTGAAAGATACAATTTTTTATCGCTTAATCAATAAAGCTATATTTATTATTGAGTTAAACGGCGGGTTTCCATTTTCAGACTAGAATTAATCCAATCAAAACGATGCAGATATCTAGATTATATTATTATTTTTAGCTTAATCTAATAAAATATTTATCTGAGAAAAGTTTCTTTAAATTAAATCCTGAGGTATATAAAGTAAAAAAATATGCTTTATTGTCGTTTTATCCTAAAACGCAGTTAATAAAAATTGCACTTTCAATGCTTTGATGTATGCTAGAAAGCATACGAAGGAAAATTAGAAAGCATAATATATATATATATATATATATATATATATATATATATATATATATATATATATATAATGATATAAATTTCATTCACTTACTAAAGCTAAATTTTCTACTGAGTTGAATAGCGTGTTTCCATAATTTGACGTTAATACACTTAATCAAAAAGATGGAAAAATTTGAATTTATATTTTGGTGCCTAACTAAAATTCTACTCAAGATCATAAACTGAGAAAAGTTAAGTCAGAGTTAGATCTCAGACGTACACTGACGTGAACAATTTATTATGACCACCTACTCACTGCATCGTTGGGCCACCTTTTTCTCTCATTACTGTTACGATTCTCTTTGGCATGGACTCTTCAAGATACAGGTAGGTGTCTTGAGAAATCTGAAACCATATTCCATAAACTGCACTATCAAGTTCTTTAAGGGGACAGTGGACCTTCAAACCTAACTTTTTTTGTTTTGAATGAATTTGCTTGAAATTTGAATATGTGATTAGTACCATAGATATGTAAAAGTGGTTAAAATTTAATGATGAAATATTAATAATTTATGAATTATGAATTATTAATTATATCAAAAATTGGCCTCATTAAAAATGTTCCATGCGCATTTCTTGTGCATATAATATGGTAATTTTTATTTACAGGATACCTTATAGAACTAACAATGAAACTTATTGCTTATTTTATGCATTCATTAAAAATATAAAGAGAAAAAAATAATAATAGTGAAAATACCCTTTTTATGACGCAAAATTCCTATAAATCATCTTTTCTAGTACAGAATTTAGAAATTCTGAGCTACGAACCATAATTATTTTCAATAAGATTTATTTGATAATAATGATTTATTTTGAAAGTCCACTGTCCCCTTAAGATTTAATTGTTCTGAAATCCAGCTACTTGATTCCCCTTTCGACCTCATCCCACAAATAAATCTTATTGAAAATAATTAAGTATGTAAAACTTAAATTTCAAAGCAATACGATAATTAGAAATATGCCCGGAGCAGTTTGAATATTCGTATGAAATGAAAATTTTTATTTTGAGAAAAACACATTTAAAGTTATTGCTATTAGTAACTCCATAATATCGAAATTAAATACAAATGTCTATAACTAGAAAAGTAATCACAGAAATTAAAAATTCTTTTTGCAACACATTCCTACTCGTCCGTAGTTTCATAATTTAATAAAATAAAAAAATCGAATTTTTGAACAAATTTCACAATTTTGAAAGTCCACTGTCCCCTTAAGATTTAATTGTTCTGAAATCCAGCTACCTGATTCCCCTTTCGACCTCATCCCACAAATGTTCGACTGGATTGAGATCTGGTAATCGTAGAGTCCAACTAAGCACGATGAAGTGTCAGGCTCTTCAAACCCGCTGGGGACAATGTGAGCTATGTGACATAGAGCATTTAAGCTGCAAGTATCCATCTCCAGTGGGGTAAACCATTAACATAAGTGGATGTACTTGGTCAGCAACAATATTTAAACATTTTTTGGAGTTCAGACGTTCTTCCAAACGAATTAAAGGTCCCAAACAATGCCAGGAAAACATTCTTCAAGCATAAGATTGCCTCCCCCAGCTTGAAGTGCGGTGGTAAAACACTTATGGTCCATGCCTTTCATACCCAATACTGTGGAACGTACGCCAGACAGTAAGTTAAGAGGCCCTAATTGTTAGGGCCTGTTCACATAGGAGTTCGTTGCGTTGCGTTAAGGAAAAGATGACGTTGAGACGAAAATAAACCAATCATATGCCTCCAAACGATTAGCAATGAAATTTTTAACGCCTATGATTGGTTTATTTTCGTCTCAACGTCATCTTTTCCTTAACGCAACGCAACGGACTCCTATGTGAACAGGCCCTTAGTCTATGATTAATATTAGCTATAATTTGACGCACTGGTGTCCTTCTGTTGGATTGGTCAAGACGGGAAAATATCCTTTCAGCTCGAGTATCCAGTATCCGGTGACGATAACACACCTAATTTTGAGACCAGGCTATTTTTTTTTGGTAGTCCACTCTTTGTAAACATGAACAAAAGCTGCTCCCGAGCACTTCACATGAGAAGCAGTTTCGTAGGTACTCGCTCCACTACTTGCAGTACCCACAATTATTCCTCGTTCATAATCCGTTAAATTGTGGTTTTTTTTATCCTTTCCTTGACAAGCAATACACTCAAACGGTCTTTGCTATCATCAAGCAATCCACATTTTTTTACTAATCCCAACCTCTGGCAACAACATAGTCGATTTGATTTTAACTGTCAGGCGGTATTAATAAAGTGGACAGTCAGTGCATAAAGCTAAAACCTAAACATGAAAGTCGGATAGATTCCATAAAGTAGTACATACAAATTAAATAATAACCATCAGAAATGCAAAATGGGAAAATTTGAGTCTGGCTCACTAAGTTTTATGCCTCGATTTCTGTTTAAAACTGCACGAATGTAAATACTTTTATCGATGTATGACGCCACTATCACAAAACTTATCGAAAAGATATTCCCCTCCAGCAACGTACTTTTTAATTCCGATGCCATATCAACAGAAGGTTTTAAACTAGTATCGCTTTCAAGCCACACCCACAGGTTTTAGGGCTGTAGAAGGAGAGAGAAATAGTTTGAGTTCTTATTTTATTCGACTACTACCAAATGTTATAGACAAAATTAGGTCTCTGATATATCATCTAGAGAAAATTCGTCTAAGGTCTCCAAGGTCATGTAAGGTCTTTTTAGGACTGAGTTAAAAAATTCTATTTTTTGTGACAGCAAAGAGAAGCGATTATTTATATTAGATATCTAACGAAATACCTATTCCTTCATATAAAAATTGTTTTTGTCCAATTTCATCCCTTTCTGAGATCCTTTTTATCACTATTACTGTATTACATGGCTTCGATGCGATAACAATATATTCCTGAATCCACAAATCATTAAGGCTGCTATGTACTAACCCCACTGGATTCGCTCACCTCAATGTTAACCTATGGAGAAAATTTGTCCACGGATTGCCGACTTGGATTTAAAGATTTTTTTTTAAAAATTGAACTCCGTCATAGAGAAAGAAATTTTACATTTGTATACATTTTTCGTTTTTTTTTTTCAAAAATGCAATTAATATTTTAAAATTTAAATTATTCGGGGAAAAATCTGGTATAGTGTGTTTTAAACCCTCCTAAATTCCTTCGGTGGACGAAATTTATAAAATGAATCCTGTAGCGCTTTGCAGAAAAGTTCAGGCTCTCTGACAATACCAATTTTATTGGATTATCAGCATTTATGTACCTGTAAATAGTTGACAAAAATATATTTTAAATAAAAAATTTGGGGGCAGCGCTTAACCCCCCTATAGAGAGAGAGCCATTACAATCCCTCAAAATGTCAATCCTAAGGGGGGTGGAATTCTCGAACTGTCAACTGATCTCCTCCCACCATAAGAGTCTGCAAGAAGAGGTAAAGGGAAATAGTATTTTTTTCTTAGTACATAGCACCCTTAACATGCAAATCCTGTGAAATCTTCAAAACTTAAGTCATTACACCCCCCCCCCCAATTTTTGCAAAGTGATTACTCCCTTAGGGGGGGGGGGGGATCAAAGGATACCATCTAGAAACCAACTAGAATACTTCCTAATTGGATTTTCATTTTGCTATTCTTTATCCTTCAGTTGGAGAGTCTATTTCCCATAAAAATTGCCAGCTGTGAGAGAAGACCTCAAAGTAAATATACTTAAGAAAAGGACTTGGATACATTTTTATACTGGGATATTTGATCAATTGACAGTTATATGATTTTATTTGCAGTGGATTATACGGGGAATTTTTAGAATTGTTTTCTTTAACATTGATAAGAATATAAATAAGTTCATTTAATCTCAAGGAGGTATTTCGTATTATATTTCGCAAAAAATAACTTTTGTCAAAATGTTGGCATTTCATACTGGTCTGATGAGCACACACTGACTAAACAAATCCTTATTGTACTAAATAAGCAAAGAACTAATAAAATTTTAATCTGTTATACATTAAATTTAACTCTTCTGTGTTCAGAATACATTGGATAATAGGCAGCACAATTCTGATATATAATTCAGAACACGTTAGTTGCGAAAAGCGAACAAATTTCTGTTTAGAATTATATAATATATTTTGTTACCATGTTTTTATTAACTTGCTTTCTTGTTTGTTTGTGTGTTTGCCCCTTACAAATCTTGCAATCGATTTTTAACTAACTCCACGACTAGCTAGACATTTGAAACTTTTAGAATAGCTCAGAACACGATGACAATGCAATTTTTTAATACTTTTAGCCATATTTAAGCAGGATTAATTTAATTTTCAGTTATTTTCAGATAATTTTGTTTTGCACACTGGTTCAGGCATCTATCGAGCGGGACGTGAACGAAAAGTTAAACGCAAGTTAACTTCCAATTAACTTCATTTTCTTTGAAGTTGATGGGATAATTCATCAAAAAAAAATTTTTTAAGTATATATTAATACATAGTATTGTCAAGTTTATATGATTCAACAGAAAATTTAAAAACATGGTATATAAAAAGTTCTTTTTATCTTTTAATTATTGCTGTTTTGGAAACCTAACGAACTTTATACACATCGATATAATTAACCTGCAGGAAAAATTTGCGAAGAATATCTGCTTAAGATTTTGCTATACCGCGAGCAAGACATTAAAATCGCAGTTTCCAAATAAAGTGATGGAAGAAACAAAGTTTAAATACCACGTATTTGTAGCTTACGTTTCCAGTTTTTTTTTGCGACTGTGAGTACTCTAGTAGGAATGCGTGCAACGCTTCAGTGATTTAGACAAAAAGCTAAATTTTTCAATGATGTAATAAAAATAGGCTCATTTTTGAAGAATAAAAGGGTATTCTTTCCTTACATTTGAATTGGTAAATCTCAGATGAATAAATTTTAAAACTATCGGAAAAATTTTAACTATAGCTACCGAATACTACTATCGTAAATACACCACTATGAAAAGTATTATGTTGGAAAATGCTAACATTCAAATAAAACAAAGTCGTTTTACATTAACTTCCTAAAAACATTGTATCCAAAATATCCACTTTTCAAGTTCATATTTCAGAAAAATAATGAACACTTCTCCAATTCAACAATAAATTAAAAAGGGTGGCTGCATATTTCGCACTAGTTAATAGATCGTCATCAGGAGCATTGTAGTGATTGTCGCAATCAACAATTCATAAATGCATCTGCCCCTCGGACTGATGAACTGTTAACTCTCTCAGAACATGTAGCCACCCTTTTTAATTTATTGTGGAAATGAAGAAATCTTCATCGCGTATTTATTACGCAGAAGTTTCCTGTTAAGTTTCCTTACAGATTTCAGCTAATTTGATTAGACTGGCTGTAACATTCCCGTCTAAATTTCAAATTCGCTCCTCTTTGAAATGATGAAATACAGCACTCCATTTTACGTTATATCGTGGTTTTAAGAAGCTCCGTTGCACAATATTCTATCTCCCGACAAGTTCCTTTGAAATACATTTCATCGCGTATCTCTTCAAATTGCCAGAAACTTAAATTACTGATTTCCCAACACACGACCGCCTCTAAATTACTGATTTTAAGGCAAAACCCAAAAACGTGCAAATCCGTTAAATAGCTCGAATTCAAAATTTTGTACGATTGCTGCAGTTCTCCCCTGTGATGAAGCCTCTCCCCCCTCCTCCTTTTCTGAAAATGCAGGCATGCGAAAATACTTGCGTCATAAATCCATCCCAGAAGTTAATTACCCAGCTCTATGTACCTTTCCGCGATTTTTATGTGAAAGCGAGCCAGCCTTAATCCCCCGGGTTAAAGAGTTTCCGTTAAATGAATTGCTCTTGGCAGCGGAGGCTATTACTGCGCAGGCCATAACGATAATTAAACGCATGTTTGGAGGAAAGCTCATATACTTGCCACGGAACGCATTACGTCACAGCGAGCATCGTGCTAGAATGCATGGCATAAAGTGAATAATTCAGATGCAGAAGAGAGTATATACCTAAAGAGTACTGCGTTATTTAGCTTTGAAGGAGGCCATGATATCAAAACAGAATCCCCATCGGACATTCTTCGAGGTAATGTGAACATATGCTACCCTGGATAGCTGAAAACTCATAAAACTGATAGCCACAGGCATTTCAGGTTAAAAGTTAGATAAAAATTTTGCCTTTTTTTTGTGGGGGGGGGGGCTACGATACTCTCTTTTAAACCCCCTTTCCGCATGTTAGTAAATTGCATGTGACAGAAAAATGCCCACTTTCTCTAACATATGTGTTTCACAATAATGTTTCCCCGAGGTATTTATAGCAGGTAAGATCGCACGGGCCTTCTTGTTTTTTTTAATCAAGAAAAGGGCCACCCTGCTCCTTTTACGTTTGATAAATAATTGCCACTACTATTTTTTTCCAGCGATTCTGTATTAACTGTGCGTGTAAAGCCATTCTAGACTATTTGGCTAAATTTAGTTAAAAAAATCCTCTTTTGTTAATTAAACCTTGTTTTCCTTTATACATTATGTATCGAAGAGCAATTTTTGCTAAATTTAATGATCGTGACAGTAACCACAATACAAAAGAAAGAAAATACGATTTCAACAGAAAGTTGCTTATTTGGCTGAATAAAACCTTTGAATGAACAAGAATTCTGCTCTGGTAGAAACACTGAATCACTTATCATACAACTAACATTTACGACAGTTTTCAGATTAAAGGTAGGGCGTGTCTCACACTGATGAAGCAAATTGGTAAAAGGTAACAAATATAAATTGTTTCTCAATGCAAGTTATTGTTGATGAATTTTAAGAGTCTTTGAGAGTTTTCCTTTTATGGTGTTTTATCGTTTCTTTTTTTCAGTTAAACATCATTAAGAACTATGTTTAGTACATGCTCTATTTTTTTTACAATTACAACGTTACTACAGGAGACTGCAATGCAGTGCTTCTTTTAAGTGAAATTCTTCTTTTTTTTCCGGATTTGATTGGAATTTATATACCACCACCCTATTAGAAATCTTCATCTTTTCTTTGCTCTGGGGTAGGAAAAGTTATTTTCCAAGTGGTTGAACCAATTAAAAAGTAAGGGAAATAGTTTTTTTAGGCACATATATGCTATTTAATCGATGAAACTAGGGAAAGAAAGGATACTAGGTAAAATTTTACTTTTTTTTTTTTTTTTTTTTTACCGATATTAGCGATTTCATTTTTGACCATTAAAGATTTTTATGGATAGGAATATTATTTCTAACTATTTGCCCCTGCATTCTTTCGAAGAAGTCCAATGCATTCAAAAAGATAAAGTGGAGGATCAACTAATATCAGGCTCATCAGAAAAAGCGCAGTGCAGAAAACTTCCAGGGACTTCATAGTTGTAGAGTCAGAAGAATTACCTCTTATTTATGAATTGCAAACTCGCATACTGTTTTTCGTTGAATCTATGGTTCTTTCTTCAAAAGGTACTTATTACGAACTTTTTCAAAAAGAAAATCGATACGTTTTTGGTATTTAAAAGGTCGCATTATTTAGTAGGGTGTTGGGACACACATGTTCCATGTGTTCGATACCTTGACTTAAAAACTCTATAAAATCCGATGTGGCAAAACAAGCTATACATTTCTTTAAATACTTGATGCCACATTAATAGAAACAATCTCATTGGTAATTATTTTATGACCGATTCTAAAATAGGAAGAAAGATTAAAAGCTAATTAACAATAATATTAAATTGTTCCATACGTCTGTCGACTTTTGAATGCATTGAAATACACAACTAAGCAAAATTAATCTAAGTAAAATAAACCGCACTCTAAGCAATCCTATGGAATACACAGGTTAATTAGAAAATGATTCTGTGAACCTTTTAATGGAAAATATTTTGAAATTTCACTAGAAACAACAGTATGGTAATCAGATAAAGTGTGTTGAGACCATACGTGTAAAAAGTTTCACGCTAAACAGTAGCAGTAGTCAACATTATGGATTATAAAATCTTCACCAGGGACTATACAACTATTACCTATGTATAATATTTGACGTAACTGAATATCGGAGTGTAATTTGTTAAAATATTTACAAACCATTTTTAGAATAAACAAGCTTACGTTCCCTTGTAAAAAATGAGTACTGGCAGTATCAAATTCTGATTTCAATAAATAAATAATTACAAGATAAAAAGAACTTTTTATATACCATGTTTTTAAATTTTCTGTTGAATCATATAAACTTGACAATTCTATGTATTAATAAATACTTTAAAAAAATTTTTTTTGATGAATTATCCCATCAACTTGAAAGAAAATGAAGTTAATTGGAAGTTAACTTGCGTTTAACTTTTCGTTCCCGTCCCGCCCGATAGATGCCTGCACCAGTGTGCAAAACAAAATTAACTGAAAATAACTGAAAATTAAATTAATTCTGCTTAAAGATGGCTAAAAGTATTAAAAAAATGCATTGTCATCGTGTTCTGAGCTATTCTAAAAGTTTCAAATGTCTAGCTAGTCGGGAAGTTAGTTAAAAATCGATTGCAAGATTTGTACTGGACAAACAAACACCCAAACAAGAGAGCAAGTTAATAAAAACATGGTGATAAGGCTAATCCACAACGCCATCATAAGTTTAACAGCTATAACGCTTTCCACAAAGAGCGACCACCGCTTTAAAAATTCTTCTCACTCTTCACTTCGACTTCAAAATGTTGAATTTTGAGTATTTATCACCGTTATCTGAAATACTAGCTCGACAAATTAGATCCAAATAATGCATATTACGTAATGCAACAACTGACCGCTTGGAAAATAATTCAGGGTTGGGCACTTTCATCCTGTGGCCCGTTAGCTCAGTTGGTTAGAGAGTCGTGCTAATAACGCGAAGGGCGTGGGTTCGATCCCCCCACGGGCCAAAGTTCTAGGCCGTGGGGGCCTTGTGGTACATCGCGCTGGTTTTCGGTGCTGAGGGTGCTCAGATCGAATCCTGGCGAAGCGCCACTAAAATGCCTCCGTTTGTGTCGTCCCTTCATGGGGGGCAATGCTGGTCCGCCTATATGGCACCCCCATAATAAAGTGGCCTGCAAAACTGCGGTGAATTATAGGTGAATGTCTTCGTGACAAGTGCCTCCGCATTATCAAAAAAAACTTTCATCCAAGTAACACATTAATAAGGAGAAACGCTAATTCCTCTGTCGAGTGCTACCATAGTTAACCCTTTCAAGGGCAACAACCTTCCCCGTTTGCACGATGCAGATCTTTTTTCTCAATTTTTGTAACCTAAATAATGTTGAAAAAGTTTCCAATTAAATATTGCAAAATATTTTTACTTCTTTAAACTGTTAACAGATGGCAGTACTAACCATTTTTCTGCTCATTTGACTGAAATACGTTGAATGCAAGTGAAGAGGCGTTTGCACTGTGCAAACAGCGCCCCTCAAAGGGTTAAGTAGCTCACATAATTCGCAATGTGTATGAACAAATGTCCTCAGAATAGTTGTCTGCTACATTGTGAAATAGCAGCAGTAAAATCCCTTTGATAAACATGGCAAATCAATGCAAAATAGTTCAAATACGCCCCCCGCCCAAAAAAACAAGCAAAATTCGTTGAGATGAATTCCGTGGTTGAATGTGCACAAAAGCAATAGGTACATTGTGTATTAGGCAACAAAGCTTTCTGAGAGAAACAATGAGAATATAATCTTTTCTGACATTTTAATTACAAAAGGCATAACTGAATGTTTCTGAAACGGGTCGTACCCGATTAATAAGCGAATAAAATTTCCGCGACGAATATATTAAACACTACTATCACTATCAGAGAAAAGAAATGTTGATCCCCCCCCCCCCCAACTTGTATTAGTTGACATCAGATAAAACTACATGGATCAATAATGCTCCAGAGACTTCTATTTGTCCCATCGGTGCTACCTAGTTTATCAGTGATTTCTTATATTTTATTGACTTTTAGTCCTAACCTTATTTAGTACAGATAGAAGAAAAAGGTTATTGAACCCAGTGATTTAGGGCATTACTACGCTTATTAAAATTCCACTTTAGTGGATATTTCAATGAGGTTAACATGTCATCAAAAAATCACAATGCTTTGTAATAATGTAATTAATAAGTTCTTTGTATACAAGATTACTTCTGTCCCGAAATACAATCCTACCAGAGCCTTTGATTAGGGTTGACCATTTAGTTCTATGGTCGTATGTTTCCATTCCACGAATACATGTAAGTTTACCAAACTGAAGGCGGTGTATCAGTTGACATTGCAGATCTTCAATCCAAATGTTAGGTTCTGAGAAATTTTCCTCTCAGCATTATTCTGATCACATTAGTAAACTCTTATATTTCTGAATTCCATTTTTTTCCATATAAATGTAGATGCTTAAATGAAAAAGGCTCTCGTAGTTTCTAAAATATTGGATTTTTTGTTGCGTAAAACTTTTTACCATGAATTAAATTAAAAACTTCTACGGCTACAAAATGAAAACTTTATTGGAAAAAATTAAAATAAAAGGATTTGTGAAAAACATTATACTAAACGATTTCGTTTCCTTTAAATGTAGAAAACAAATTTAAAAAATATGTATTTGATTCTCTGTGATTAGAAAAATAGAGGGGAAACTTTCTCTTGGCTTAATATTGCTATCAAAGATCTTGGATATTATCCGATGTGTATCCTTCTTAATACCTCAACAGTACTCCATTACCCCATTAGAATAGTTATTAACATGCCCTATACAACATGACATCGATAAATGTACATTATTCAAATACGAAGCAACACTGTATTAATATTTATTCAAGGTATAGTCCAGTCAGAATACTCGATTGCATGTTGTTCCACACAGACATAATCCACAGCTTCATTTATGCATTCTGTGACATCTTTATTCATACACACGATGTCCTGGAGGCTTCACTTATGCATAGAGCCGTACAACAAACACCCGGTGGCAGAAGAAAGCTTGTAACATTTCACTTTGACATCTATTCCTCAGCTAAATTAACTATTGCTTTACTGCCAGTACTGATCATGTAGTATTGTCATTATGACACGATACATTAGCCCTCGATCGGCTGTCGAGAAATTATCGAATTTTCAAGGTAGCATGTGCATGGAATAGGAAAGCAAGTAATAACAACTGTCACTTCCAAAATATCTTACTTACATAAACAAAAAAATCAGAATAATTTCAATTTTCAGTATTATCTGTTGATCTGGTTTTGTCTTCAATGGATTTTCAATATAATGAATGTTAAAATGCTACAAAAAATATTCTCCAAATCGAAAACAAAAATCTTTAAATAGTTGTGTATACTACTTTAGGTATGAAGGTTAATCTACTCATCAAGATTTGCAGTGAGGATGACACAAACTAATAAGCAAAACTATGTGAATGTACATTTAATATATAAGTTTATTTATACAGCTTTAAACATAAAATACTCTTTCCTCGGAAACTTACGTATGGAATTTACAGAATAATAATTTTATTTTTATAACAAATATTATTAGAATATATTTGATTTAAAACAAAATTAGTTGATAAATTATCGATGCTATTTAATTTACCATACATATTAATTTAATTTGATGTTTAAAATACGTTCTCTTGAATTTGCGTCCACCGTTAAATCAATATTGATTTATTAATCAGTAAACTCAAAGAACCGATATTCGTTTTCAGAGACCATCTGATATCCAACTTTCTATGTTAATTTTGCAAATTTTAAATTATTTTATCAAATAAATTTTATTAACAGAAAAAATCAATACTATTCATATCCCAGTCATTTATTTTTTGATCATGCGATGGAAGTTTTTACTTATGAAAAGATAATTCCAATACTACATATTTTACCCTTTAATCTCGAACTACAAACGTCAACGTTTTCACACGCATTCAGAACATAAGTATTCACTATAAAACGCATTGCATAACGCATTCTTAACACAGTTTATAACCCTTCATTATCTGTAGATGTCAGTACATTTTTAACTAGGAAGTATCACTTCGTACTACCGTTCTCAAAATGTACGAAACAAACAATTTAAAAAAAAAATCACATTGAAAGTAATTCTAAACAACAAAACGAAACCAAAGGTACGAAATTAAAATGAAGTTATAGTACAGGTTAGGGATTTTATAAAGTTTTATATTTAGTTAGAAACATAAATCAATAAAATATAACCACCATCACTTAAAAAAAGGCTGATTTTTTATACTTATGCTTTATACCGTCCACCAGAGTGTTAGCGCGAACTTGGAGAATTTGTCCCATATGGTGCACATTACGTAATACAACATCTTGCAGTCACTTTTCTTTTCTATCTGACTGCAGTTGTGATGTTGACAAGTTAACGGTAACCGTGAGGAAGAGTTTGATGTGGGCGTAGACATCACACACATTGCAGCTTGTGATGTTAGTTGAGTCGAGTCGAGTCGAGTCAGGGACTTGTGTGGTCGACGTGCTATTTATTTATATGGAGGTACTGGGTACCTGGAATGTATGAACTATTTTTTTATATAATTAAATATTTAAACCAGCCAAATAGTGTTGTGATTTTGTGAAGACAACAGAAAAATGAGAATTTGGATAACCAGAAATGCACGTTTACGGAATTAAGTAGTACAGTTCGACGAACAATGTTATCCGATGAATTTGAAAGGTGTGTTGGATGTTTTATTATCTATTAAATATAACTTATATTGTTGTGAAGAACTTATACATTGATAATAGTTGCAGAGAATTGTGTATTTGATAACTAAAATATGTGTTTCGACTTCGGTAACTTGTTCGAGTAGCCATTTCGATTTTAACTTTTGACTGAATTTTTGTGCTATTTTTATTTGCAAAGATGACTTATGTTGCGAAGGGTAGAAAAACTGATTTAATTACTTTAGCTGGTGAACTGGGTATTGAAATTCCAGAAAATCCGAAAGCAATCGAAATTAAATTTAATTATTGAAAGTGAAGGATATGAAGAGATATTTACAAAAGGATTGTCAGAAACAATATGCAATTCCAGATCCAAGGATGAAGAATTCGAACGGGAAGAAAAACAAAGAATGTTTAAACTGGAAAAATTAACATTAGAGTGTGCAAAGGGAGACGTGAACGAAAGCAGAAATTGAGAACTGAGTAATTCTTGCAATCAAATAATGTCATGCAACGCTATGAAATTAAAGGCGGGAATAAAAGTTTTTACCTTGTTTTGTATGAGAGACTGGTAAAACGGCTGAATTTGAGACCAGATGGCTGGGTAAGTACCTTGGTTAATCTTTTGCCACATGAAATTAATCAGTTAATCACGTGAGAGCCAGAATAAAAATGTGAGGATTACAAATATATTAAGGCGTAACTCCTAAAGAGGTTCAAGTCAAGTCCAGATAAGCTTAGACAAAAACTTTGACCATGCTAAATTGCCAAAAAGTACTGGAAGGATTTTGCCTATGAGTTGCAAAATTATTTTTACGAGTGATTGAAGGGAATGCAGGTGCACGATTTTGAAAGTTTGAAGGAATTAATAATGCAGACCAGTTGAAGAAAAGGTCTCCTAAGAGAAGTAGAGAACATTTCATAGATTGTAGCGTAATGAAAATATGGGGTTATTTTTTCCCAAGACCTCACAGGGTACACGAACACAGCTGCTTGCTTTCGGGATACCATTTTCCAGTTCACATAGATTGAACACGTGTGTGGATTCCGAGCGGATTAAAAAATGATACCAACAAATGCCGCCAGAAATTTTGGCCTGAAAGTTAATCCCAGGCATATCGGTTTCTCCAGCTAGCTGTGGGGGTAGCTGTTTTGGAAAACAGGAGCTTCTCCCCTCATCGGCGTAAAACTGCCTTTCTTGGCAATAGTTTTATGCGAGTTTGACACTGGAATGTAATAGTTTCGTCGTTAAGAAGAGCTGTTAACCGCTAATCTTCCGGCCCCCGCTCTGGAAAGCAAGTTCTAAGAAGACAGCCGCCACTGAAGTTTTCAAACAGATATAGTCAGAGACTCTGATTTTGAGAGATTCCTAGTGTAGCATCCGGGTAGGCAGACGTGTTTTTTGAAGCTCCTGTTGTGAGACTATCCGGGTCTAGCAGCACGCGGCTAAATCTACACTTAAGATGAAATTCATTTAACTATGCTGTACTTGTTTAGTGTTAATTTTCTTTTATTAAATGTCGAGTTTTTGTTTTAAAGTTGGCCTTATAATTTATAATTAGGACTCTGCTTTTCTTGGCCATGAATTTAGTATTTATTTAAAAAAAAAAGGCTCAGAGATTAGCCTAACGACCTGTGATGCCAGAAGATGACTGAGCTAAATTTATGAAAACAAATGAGTTAGCAGAAAAACTGGAGGAATTTGAAAATGTGCGGGGTGAAAATTTCCCGGAAATTCGTAGCAACAGACTCTATGCAGAATCACAATTAAATATTTCATTAAATAAGATAAAACAAAAGAATTATAATGATTATTTACAAAACGAAACTTAGGTGTGCATGCTAACAACTCGTACAATATTCGAAGGTACGCGTTAAACAAAAATTCAGGTTCACGAAACTCTTTTCGAAATGAAGCACAGTTATCTTGTTTCATTTGTGGTGATAAACATTTTGCTCGAGATTGCCCAAATAAATTTACTGACAGTAAATTTGAAAGAAGAGATAATGGTGAGAAAATAACTTTACCCAAAACAGTATCTAACCCAAATTTAATTGTCAATGCGAATGAGTCAATCTATTTCTACATATATAAAGCCCGTCCGCATAAATGATAGTCATATAGAAGTAAATTGCTTAACTGATATAGGCTCATCATATTGTCTATTTAAAAAGTCTGTTGCAGAAAAATTTAAACTTCTAGGGGAACCGGCTGCGAATAAGTTGTTCGGTTTTGGGACTAGTACTTCGTATGCTGCCAAGGCCATAGAAAAAACATACGCTGACATTAGCATTGATAATATTAAAGAATATAGAGATCTTTATAGTGGAAGACATCGTGACTCCATATGACCTATTAGTGTGCAGAACGTACTTAGACCTTGAAGATTTAATGTTCGCTCGTATTGGTAAACATCTCTATATACATCATGCTATAAATAATCCACTTGATGAAATACAATGTGTGGCACACCCACCACGAATTGAACTAAAAACCAAATGTCCAGTACTGCTTGAAAGCAATTCTGTGTATTTTGTCAAAGCTACAGCAGATTTAATTGATGGGCTTGATTTGATGAAATGGGCATGTTTTATTTGAGAATCCAAAAGAAAGTTTAGGTTCCTTATTGGAAGTGGTGGAAGGCGAAATTATCGTGCCGGTTGTTTAATATGGGAGGTGTTAATATAAAGTTAGCGGAAAATCAGTGTATTGCAAAAGTAAATGAGTTAAGCAACGACTGTTTAGTGGAGGATACTTTTTCTGTAAATACAGAAAATGAGATTAAACATTCAATTAAACTGAGTGAAGTAAAATTTGATGATTCAATTACCTTAAGTCAAAAACAAGAAATGATGGATTTAATAAATGAGTTTAGAGATTGCTTTGATTTGACACTGAGTTAGGGTGTACCACGTTAACGAAGAGGGATATTAAGGAAGTAGATGGGTGCACACCAGTTTATTTTCGACCTTATAAAACAATTGCTTCAGAGAGCCGTACAATAAAGAATATTGTGAGGAAATGGAAACAGAATGAAATAGTTTCAGAGACTCGTTCACCATACGCAAGTTCAGTTTTGTTGGTTAAGAAAAAAACGGGAGAGCATCGGTTGGTTGTCGATTATCTAAAACTGAATAGTCAGACCATTAAGGACAAATTTCCACCACCCAAATTAGACTATCTATTAGAATGTTTGGGTGACTGTAAATTAATCCCAACCCTCGATCTAGCTCACGGATATTCACAAATATCCTAAACGGAAGAAGCAAAACTTAAGACCGTATATATAACATCTGAGGAAACAAGTCAATTCGAAAGGAGGATTTTCTATTTGTCCAATGCATGAAATACAATTAACATCTCAGGCACCATCATAATTTCAACGACTCATGCAACATGCTTTAGGGCCATTAAAAACAAAAGCACTGTTATCTTGACATTTTGATACCATCCAGAACTTGGGAAGAAATGATTGAAAGAGTTGAAGTTTTTGAATAGTTAAGAGTAGCTCATTTGACTTCAAAATCAACAAAGTGCGAATTCAAGAAGCAAGATGTTGATTTCTTGGGATTTGTTGTAAATACAAAAGGACTAAAACCAGGTCTTAGGAAGATTAAAAATATACTAGAAAGTTTTCCTCAATCAACGATCGTTCACGTCGTAAGATTTTTGGGGTTAACTGGATTCTTTAGAAAGTTCATCCCAAAGTATGCTCAGAATGCTGAACCACTCAGTAGACTAACCTAGAAAGATGAAGAATTTAGATGGGAGAAGCATCAAGAAGAGGCATTTAATGAACTGAAAAACCAATTAACAGAGCAACCTATATTAGGACATTACCGACCTGATGCGATTACTAAGATACATACTGAAGCATCTTCTAGGACTTATGCTCCAAAAGGTTCAAGACAACAAATGGCATTTAGTTTACGCTGTAAGTAAAGAGACAATGTATGCAGAGATTACATACCATTCCAATAAATTGGAGTTAATGGTTATAGTATGGACATTGGATAGACTTCGACAATTTCTGTCGGGAATTAAATTCAATTGTTACGAATTCTCAGGCACTTGTGTACATGAACGCAAAAAAATCAACAAACCCACAAACTGCAAGATGGAGTAATATAATCCAAGAATGAGTTTGAAGTCAAGCACAAACCAGGAAAAAGAGTGACCCACATAGCTGCTTTAAGCAGGGCTCCAGTTCAAGAAACTGAAGATACGTTGACTACTATAATCGGAAGGAATTTTGAGGTTTTCTTGACATTGACCACAGACGAGCAAGTTTTACTAATTCAACTTACTGATACAGAACTGAAGAAGTTAATCACGATTTTCAAGTGAATAACGAAGTTATAGTGAGGTTAGGGATTTTATCAAGTTTTATATTTAGTTTGAAACATAAATCAATAAAATATAACCACCATAACTTTAAAAAAAAGCTGATTTTCTATACTTATGCTTTATACCGTCCTCCAAAGTGTTAGCGTGAACTTGGAGAATTTGCCCCACATGGTACACATTATGTAATAACATCTAGTGACCCACATAATGCAGGAAAATGTTCTTTCACACTATAACACATTAGCGGTAATGTTAATTCACCTGCTGCATGCTCACACAAGGAAGAGATTGACGGAATTCGCCATCTGTGTGGGCAAATTTCCCCACATAGATGAGTACCTGACGCATTGGAAAAAAATTTTAGTAACTCTCTGAGGAAAGAGCCAAATCAATGAAAAAATATTACAAATACGCCAAAGAAAAGCAACACACGTTGAGATAATAGTATCTATATAATACTTCTATAAGTTTTCTTATATGGAGACCTGTTTTGAGAGCAAGACTGAACGTAAAAATATGATTAGGGTATCGGAATAAAGCTCTTGCCGTGTAGATGTGCCAGTCGAAAAGAAAAATGCAATTGGGGCTAGAGGATCGGCAAAGTTCCCATTTAAAGTCTATGGGAAGAGCTTGCGCGCTTGCTTCTTTGTTTACTTTTAATGCTCGCCAACTGAACTTTTAAATTAAAAAAACCGTTATTCGTAACATATTTGTCATCGCCCTTTTCTGCATAAGGAACTCATTTCAGTGTCACATTTGAAGTGCTCATGGTGATCTATGATCAGTCTTATCGTAAGTAAATATTTCACCTATATATTAGTTCTAAGAGTTTTTTTAGTTATCTAAAGTTTACCTTTGTTACTTGATATGAACTTGTCTGTTTCAAAAAAATTAACCATGAATTTCGACGGGTTTCTACTATACTAATAAATAGCAACAATCATTTATCAACGAATTCAATCTGTAAAAAGTCATTCTCTACGCCGACGACAAGTCTAACAAGGTGCCATCACAGTTTTGCCAACAACACGGTTTGTTAATAATAGTTAATGTATAGAAGGAATTTGTTCATTTCGTAGTAGGCAACAAAGCTTTCCCAGACTTGCAATGACTGTTTCTGGTATTTTAGCTAAAGGGAACATATACTAACCAAAAATATGAATATTAACTCTTTAGCAAGAATAGCTGCTTGATATGTTTTGCACGGGAAAGTATAAATATTGCTATATTCGAAAGTATTGCCCATTCGAGTCGTGATCATCAAGCATGTACCGATTTTTGTCATAATGCCCGTCTGGAGTTTTATGAGAAATCTCAAAAATCTGATTAAGGTGACTGCCTAACATTCGAAGCCAATTTTTATTAAAAATCATCTTTTAAATGATTATTTCGTCTTTTATGGTAAAATAGCACTTACAGAAGAAAAACTTTACCTGTATATATCATACTTTTTTATAAATTGGTGAATTTGAAGTAATTTTTAATGAAATTTAGATAAAACGCCTATCACTCTGCACAAAATTCTAATGCTACTACTTTAATTTCCTTCTCACGCATGATACATATGACAGTTATCTTCAAAATGACCCACAATCTAAGAGAAATTTAAAAATGAAAAAATAATACACACAATTTTATGTTCCAATATGAAAATTTTCCCCGATTCGTCATCCATTTCCTTATAAAAACAGCCCCAAATAAAAAAGTATTTAATATACATCAATTATTGTACGTCATTTCATTAACAATAGCATCTAAAACATTTTTTGAAAATTTTATCAAATTATGTTCATTATGTGAGATATCATGATAACGGTTGAGATTTGTGCTAAAAAACATAATTCTGAGAAAAATGCATTTAAAGTTGTTTGTCTCTTCAATTTTGTAGCAGAAGATTTCTTTTTAATAGCTATAATTCTGCTTCTAATTTATGTAGAATGAAAATCAAAACGCTTTTGAAAAGAGAAAAGATTGAATCACACGATTCTTGCAAAAAATGAAATTGACCAAAATAGTCAAAAAATGACATTTTCAACGTAGGCAGTCACCTTAAATCAAGAAAAAATAATTTGAATATGAACACTGAATTTCCATCTTACCTATCTTAGGATCGCTGAGACATGCTGGTATTTTTCTCTTCCGAATTGTATCCCAAAATGTCCATGGATTTCTCTTCGTAATTATTTTGACTATGACAGTTCCATCACTACTTGCACCAAGATAATTAAAGATTCGACCAATTCGTGTCCTACTGAGCTGTCCTTCTATTTCATACACGAAGTCCGTCAGCGCAATATTTAATTCCGATTCGGTATCGGAATTCGCTGAATTTAAATCAGTCCTAAAGTATCCATCCTTGCGATTATCAGTACATATTAAATAAATCAGGTATGTCCATAATAGCCATATAGGAATCATTAGGAAACAAGCTTTTCTGACTGTCAAAGAAGTCACAAGCGGCACTTTTGAAGTTATCATACTTAGGCACTTCATACGAATTGTCAACGAAATACTACTTCAAATGCCCCAAAACTTAGCGGGTAGTTTATTCATTTCGATGATAGCTAATATTTGTCAAAAGATAGCAAATAGTATTTCCCAAGGAGGAAATATTCAGCACGATTCCTTTCACAAATTAAAAAATAACACCGCACTTTCTTTTTCATATTAACTAACAAATAACTCACCGATTCAACTGCACAAATTTATTATTTATGCGTCACTTTTTTGGTTTTTAAAATTGCGTCGAAGTTAAGCAATAATACAGGATATGATTCCTATGCTTGTCGATAAGGAAATAAATATCCAGCGTTCACAATGGATTTTCAAAACCTCTGCAGTTGAAATGAACATTTCCTGCATCAGATTCAACATCCGTGCATAAATCGCAAAACGCTTCCAAAACATCTCAAACAGATACTTTCGCAGTTGCAGTTTCGATTTAAATGCATAACGTTATGCAAAGCTTAATTTACAATTTAGCCTCTAAGAAACGCTACTGAGCTCAAGCTGTGAGATATGATTTTCAAAATATTACCTCTCTTTTCCACATAAATGGTGCCGTTTCCTGCGTAATAATCCTTTTTACATCCACGGGAAATCAATACTTTACGCACACTTCTTTGATAATAATGCTCATTAAAGAAAAGCAAAATTACGAAATAAACGTTTCGTCACCACGCGTGTTACGATTCGCTCTCCTTGAAGAACTGAATATCGCCTGCTACGAAAGGTAAGCATAACGCCATTCGCCGGAGTGAATTTAAATGCGAGCTCATGTTTGCAGTACGAAGATTACGTCTGAACGTTATCGCAGATGGTCATACAAACGACAGCAGGCATCAACTGCAACAATCCTACCTCTCATTCTTCCTTTATTTATTTTTTTTTTCGAGAAGTAAATGTTATCAAGTGATGTTATCCGGAATAAAGAGTTTTTGCTGTCAAAAAAGATATCTTTTTAAATGCTCGATTTATATAATGAATAGCATTTTTTTAATAAATTATCTCGCCTAAGAGGCATAATTCAGACGTAGAAGTGTAAAATACATAGGCTTATGTGTTCACAATTTAAATGTTTTTTTTTCATGTTTGACGCTAGGCAGCCACATTATGGTTAATAGCCCTAGTCTGATTTAAAACATGATATATCATCCTAAAATATATGATAACGTACGAGAAAATGATGGAAGTCGTATGCCTCGCATGATGAAGTTACTGTGGCACAGTTTTGTGGCATAACAAGATATGCAAATGGCCTCTTCAAGAGAATTTTAACATAATTAAATCTGATACATTGAAACACATGTTAACAAAACAAGAGTTTCAGAAATGGTTTAAAACGCATTTATTTATTAAATTATTAAAACCCATTTACTTATTAATGAATAAAATATCCAGCTCGATTTTTTAACCTCGTAAATCTTCACGCAGCAATTCACATCTTAACCCGAGCATAAACGAAGGGCAAAAACGTAAGCTGTTAACCGTATAGATTTATTAAAATCTGCATGGAAATGCATGCCAGAGCTCTATGTATGAAATGGATGACAGTTTCTCCTGCCCTTTGATTTTCCCCGTGGTTGCACCAATGACGTGCATCAAACTACCTTATAAAGGCGATAAAGATTTTAATTTCCCAGGGTCTATTCTGAGAAATTTTTAAATTGCAGTCTCATGGTCAGGCCTTATTAATAGCCCATCAGATGACGTCATTCGAAAGAAAACATTTTAGCTAAATCAGGTAAAAGGGCACCCGCCCATTCTCTCTACCCCCCCCCCCCCCCCCCCGAAATAAAACTCCGAAAAACCTTTCTTTCACAATTACGTGATTTCCCTCGTTCAAACCTGTTGAAGAAAGCTACAAAGCATTTAATTTATTTAACTGAGCTAGCAGCCTGCTTCCCTCAAGAAACGTGTTCTAGATGAAAATGAGATTGGTACAGTAACGGAAACTTCTCGAGGTTATTATATAGGACACACTATCGACATTTCCAAAGCAACTGGTTTATTGTTGATAATAGATTACTTAAAAGAATTAAAATAATATATTTATCTCCAACTTTCTCAAACATTTGACTTTTAAATAATTGTTTCATTGCCTATGAGAAAATCGAAATATTGAGGTTAAGATTTTTTTTTTTTTTTTAAAGGTAATGGGAATATTAAGTAATTTTAATTCCGTTTGGTTGATATGCTCAAAATATTCCTCACAAAGGAAAATATAATTAAAATAATGGGTTTAATTAACTTTTCTAAACTTATTTAAAAAGTACAGTTAATATTACAAAATAATCTTTTAGTAGTGTTTTGCTTTGGCTGAATACATGTTTGAAGAATTTGATGTGAGGTTATGTTTCGTAACAATGCTGTTTTCAGCAAGTAAGGCATCATAATATATTTAAGAGCTGTTTCTGCGTCCACTTAAACATGGAGGGATGGACATATTTATTACCTCGATATTTTGCCTCGGTTTTACATTTTCCGAGTTTCTTAACTTGCTCAGAAAAAAGAACAAAATATTTTCGAATTTTTAATTATTTTCCTGATTAATGAATGTGGTTTTTGTTTCTGATTACCTCAGTGTGAACGCATTTTTAAAATCAGTAAACTTCAATATTTTCATTTGGTATCTCCTAGAGGAAGGGTGTGACGTGTTACGAAGTTACTCGGACGTGATCTATATAATACATGTGTTTATACAGCATAAACAAACCTAGGTCTCTTCTTGTACGAAGGTATTGTTTACACTTTTTTGTGTCATGTTGATTTGCTGGTCGTGTGTTTATACATACTGCAAAATTCGCTCTTTTGATTATTTTTCTCTGTCAAAGATGATTCCAAAAAATATTCGGGAAACAACTTGGGATTAAAATTCAGCCATGTTGTGTCTCCTCTGTTAAACGTACTTTTAATAGGATTCCACGTTCAAAGAATAAACCTTTGATAGTGTGACTGAAAACCTCTCAGCACGAATCGAAATATTTTTTCCAATGCAACAGGCACTTGTCCGTAGGTCATTCGCCGCGATTTTTGCTTCATCATGGAAGCACTTTATAGGTGAACCAACATTGGTCCCCATGTGGGGATAGCACAAACGCCCATGCCGTAGTCGAGATTAGAATCCGACCCCACTCTGTGAAAGCTCCGACGCCGAGCACAATATGTGGGTCACTGGATCTAAAAATTTATTAAATGTAAATTAAATGATTTTTCACACATTTTATAATTAAATATCTTACTGCCTATTGCTCATCACTGCGAGACGGCTGAATAACTATTTTTGAGGATAAGATTCATATGAGCATAATGCCCGTAAAAATAGCAAATGTTATTAAAATGAATACCGCTGCAATGGAAAAATCGTTCCTAACAATTGTATAAAGTTCGAGAAAAGATAACAATTTTGATAACTTCCAGGGCATGACTGAAAAATCTAATGGGCAGTGTGGTTACCAACCTGTTACAAGTGGAAGAAACTTAATCGATATATGTACTACATTATGAGGAAAAAGCGAGAAATGCGCCTGTATTCAGATTATATATAAACTGCTCAAAGCTGGTATATATTATCTATAAATGATCCTTATGCCAGCAGATATAAGATTTCGCTATAACTTATTTACATTAGACTGATAAGCATTGATTTTTTCCCCATCTAGATATGTATTCATGCAGTGAAACTCCTCTATGGTGGTTAGTAATGGTTAAAAAACTAGCCATTTTGAGGGGTGGCAGGGGAAAAGGGGTTTCTTTCATAATGTTGGCTCTATGGAATAGAGCCTATATATATATATATATATATATATATATATATATATATATATATAAACTAAGGAATATTTCTGTAAAAATATCTCTTCTGTGGTTGAATCCCATTGATTAATATTCGTACGAGATAACACATGAACAATTGTAGAAATATCTATACTCTATTCCTGATGCAACATTGAAGACAATGTTGTTCAAAATGCGGTCGAGGCAAATTTTGGCGAAACTTACTTATTCAAGATGTAGTAAAATTCAGGAATAATATTTTTTGCTACTGTAGTGGCAACACGGGTGATTTTGTATCAATCTATTTCATACTAAAGCTTTGAGTTTGTTAGTCTCTAGATTAAATTCAGAGCAAAGAAAAAGGGTACACAACAGCGTCGCATCTGATAGAGTCGAGAAACACGAAGAAACAAAATTTAAAGTAAGTTTCGTTATGATCGGACCACAATTTATTGAGATATGTTTTTAAAAAAGTTGTATCTTATACCGTTATTTTACTATTATGTTCATAGGAAAGATGGCGGGTTCATTTCGAGGATCACAGCTTCTATGTGCTGGCTGAAAGGAGGTATTTTTTTAAAAGGAAAAAGTGCTTTGTTTTCAGTTAAAAAATGATAACTGTGCAATAATGTGATATTAATATTAAAGGATGCGAAAAAAAAAACAGAATGGAGGAATAAATGAAAGAAAATATTCTAGTATTATGAAAGACGGCAAGTCAACGAAACGTCAAAAACAATCTTTCATGAAAGCAGATAAGTTACTTTTCAGAATGGGGAAGAATAGGTAACTTTGTCTTTCGACGAACTTATTCAAGTGCTTATTGAAATTATCGAAAGAAATACTTACGTCTCGATGTGGTATCAAAATAAAAATAGGTTGTTTACAATCTAAGATAAGTCAAGTGCTTATTAAGTAATGAGAATAAAAGAACAATGCTATCTTACCTAGTTCGGGAATATGTTTGCACGACGTCAAACTGTTTGGTGACCGTGAAAAATTTCGATATTCCGACTGCCACATTTTTTTTAGGATTTGAATTCTTCCAGTATAAACACCAGTTCCTCCGAGATGCTGGAAAATGCGCCTAATCTTTGCCTTACTTATAGTAGTTCTCATTTCATTTAAGAAATGGGTGTCTGAGGAAGTCTCGGGGGTCTCTGTTAGAAAGTTCGAGAAGTCAACTTTGTACCTAATCCCTGACGGGTGTTTATATACCAGTCTCAGTTTATCCATCGTTGGTGGTATGTATCGGTCTCTCACTCTGTGATTACTTGTTACGAGAACAGAGACGATGTACGTCCAGAAAATCCATAATGGAGCCAAATAAAAGCAGTTTTCTCTGAGGAACTTTTTCAGATTTCTCTTCGAAGATTTCTTCCATTTTCTCTTCTTTACTTTGTAATATATTTTCGAAAAGAACTGCAAGTAAATCATTTTGAAACTGGAAAAGGAATCATGACGGTAAGAGTGAAAGTGAAACTGTTCCACCGCTGATATTTCTGCTTACGAAATACCTAGTTCCAAAATTCTTGCGGTTCTTCCTACACCCACTTAATAAGAGTGGTTTCTCGGTTGGATAATAATTCGAAGTTTTTAATGCAGGCGCAGTCCATCGTTACTTTTGAAAAAAAAAATTTTATTTTCTATTTAACAGAGCATAATCTGAAGACAAAATTTTTTTAGTCTTTAGAGAAATTAATTACGCAATTCTTTAAAAAATGCTGTAATAGGATATGAAATTTGCGTGACGGTCACAATTAATGACTGTTTTCTCACATCATAGAACTTGTCCACGAAATTGTTACCGAGGCGTACTTAGTCTTCCCTTAATGAGCCATTTGACCGTAATGGCGCTCTCGGAAACAAAATAACCACCAGATTAGGAATTCACTCCCATGAATTCACTCCCATCACGTGACTCCAGTCCGTCGACAACATCCATCCTTCAAAATTTATTTGGCACGGGACCGTGGCCTTTACTAAATGTAGACGTCAGAAATACGATCCTGGAATTAATGACTCGTTCGCATATACGCGCGTATATTACTCAGAGCATGCAAACACATCGGAGGCTCGTGTCGTTATGGAAAGGTTTTTAAAAGATTTGTTTCGGCTTCCGATTCCTAGCTGCGGCTCGCCGCCTAGCTAGCCAGAGCGAACTAAACTCCGTTTGCGATCTTTCATTTCGTTTCGGCAGCGTTTCTCGGCATTTGGCCCAGCAGGTGTAACTGCATTATTAGTTAATTTTTCTCCGCCATTTTCTTTCAGAGGGGGGAAAATTTCATGACGGCGTGTGTCAGGCTTTCCCTATTTACAAATCCGACTCGCAGTGAACGTGCCACGACTCGGAGCCCAGTCACGATACAGTCAGGGGGGGGGGGGGGGTGTTATGAAGTACGTCGCAATGCAGTTATTTATGACTGTCCAGTTATTTAAACATCATTGGCAACAGAAAGTTTAACAAAATATTTTCCATATAAATCTATGTTACATTGATTTTTTTTGTTTTCATTTTTAAATTCCTTTTAATACAGTTACGAGTTAGGGGCCAACTTGGCGTGTTACCGCCAGCGTGCGATGTTTTGGAGTTCGCGATATTTAAAACTGTGGTTTAGCACGTTCACGCATCTACCATGGAGTAAGAAATAAGTTCTGCTATAGGGTATGTTGTTGGAAGATGGTTTGGTTGAGCGGTGTGGCATCTCGGGTTTTGTTTCCCAGGTGATTAAGAGGATGGAATAAAAATTAGAGTCGAAGCGTTGTTCTTGTAGCGCTAGGTTACAGATTTATCTTCGTATGTTTTATCGTCGAGACTGGCGGGAGATTTTGTTATAATAGGATTTAAAGGTCGTATGTTATTATTTGATAACTGTTATGTGTTTTTAATACTATTTGTATTTAAATTCCTGACTGTGTAGCCGAATTATAGGTGCTGGAATTTGTTGTTTTCCAGCGAAGATTTCTTATATTATTTTTGGGTTAATTCCCAATATACGGTGCCCCTTGTATTTCACTGCATTGGAACCGCCATCTTGGTTACGTCTCCCGTCGCCAATTTGGCGACGGGAGACGTTACCCATTCGTAAAAGAAGCCATACCTCGCAAATAAAAGTACGTCCGAGCACTGGAACTGCAATCCCGAAAAGAACATTAAACGGTTTAATTTTTTGAAACAAGCACGTTACATAAAACCCAGATAACCCTTTGTTTACAAGTAAATCACCAGCTCTGATTGGCTGCTAATTATTCAAATCGGAAGCAATAAATGGTTACCTTAAAAGCATTTAACAAACACAAACCACATTTGGCGTTTCATCGCCAAATTGGCAAAAATCTAAAAAACTTATCGCCAAGCTGCGGCACCGTGTATTGGGAATGAGCCAATCTCTATTTTTCATTTGCGGTAACTGTCATATTTATTTCTGTTAATTCACTTCTGAAATTCACTTGTAAAATTATTTTTCCGTACCACGGATTTGGTACAATACTTATTATTATTTTTTTGTTTACATTTAATTTGCTCCACTGTTAATGGGGTTCCTGTCACAAAATTCTTGAAAAAACGCATTTTCCTTACCTGGGCTTTAATCATGTTATAGAGCTTTTACAATCAAATAGCATAAAGCGAGAGTTTCTACGATGATGACATTGCCAGATACAATTTTTTCATACTCCACTGTCTAAGAATATCCTACTGCATAGAAGCGTAATGGAATATTTCACGCTCTGCCTCTTTTTAAAGGATAATCTGAAATTCCTTGCAAGGTATCTCAAACTTTGTACCACGTTCCTTTGTCTTATTTTTGATAGATTTTCTTCGTGAATTTTGATAAAATTAAAAATTCTGAAACTATTTTTCCTTATTGCAAGAGTTAATTAGAAAGTAAATGAATATTTTTCGTCCTTCAAAAGGATTGAAAATAGTGATAATAAAGTTGTTATAAATTCTGAAGACAAACAGTTTTGAAACTTTTCCTGTCCACAGTGAGAAAAGTTGTACAAATTGAGCTACTGGTGTAGCAGTAATGCGTAAAAAAATTGCGTGCTTTTAATTTAAATTGTTAAAGCAAAATTTAAAATTTTTCAAGTAATATTTTTGTATGGATAAGGATCTTTATATAAAGAAATATTAGGCAAAAAGATCATTACACAATGTACGTATATAAATGTATATAAAAGATTATGTATCTGACCTCACCTCCCTTTGTTTTAAGCGGCTTTAAATTCATTTAAAGAACTTCTCCAATTTAAAAGAAAATCGTAATGTGTTCTTTCTACAGGGTTCCCACCTATATCCGTTACACATCTTAACTTGTAAACGGTGATCGCTTAGGCCATAAAGTTGGTGTCTAGGTATAGTTAAAAGGCTATGTCCTACTCGATGAGACAACTTACAATGCCTTCTATCGTCAAATTTTGGAATTAGCATTTTTATCTCATAAACGGTACGAGATACGGGAAAAAAGTCAATTACAAAGTTGTTCAACATAATCGATTTAGTAAGAAAAGACACCTTACGCAGACACCTTAATTTTTCAGCTTAAGGCTTAAAACAGAATGTAGAAAATGAACATTTGTTTGGTCACGATTTCGAAAATTGTCATGTCATAAAGAGTGGATGTTGCACAATGTGCAACAAGAAATCCAGTCCAGAGTGCAAATGTGTATAGTGGCAAATAGAGTGTTTTCAGCAACATAAATAGATAAAATTTAAGATAGGGAAGTGTCAGTTTCTTTCTTCTTCTCTTTATGACATGACAATTTTCAAAATCGTGACCAAACAAATGTTCATTTTCTACATTCTGTTTTAAGCTTTAAGCTGCGCAAGGTATCTTTTCTTACTAAATCGATTATATTGAACAACTTTGTAATTGACTTTTTTCCCGTATCTCGTACCGTTTTTGAGATAAAAACGCTAATTCCAAAATTTGTCGATAGATGGCGTTTCATGTTGTCTTATCGAGTAGCGCATAGCCTTTTTTTGCTATACCTAGACACCAACTGTATGGCCTGAGCTGTCATCGTTTAGAAGTTAAGGGGGTGTAACGGATATAGCTGGGAACCCTGTATACGCGCATATGAAAGATTATGTATCTGACCTCCTCTCTCCCCTTATTTTAAGCGGCTTTAAATTAATTTAGAGAACTTCTCCAATTAAAAAAAATCGTAATGTGTTCTATATCCCCCGTGTTATTTCATCGTGGTATCTTGTAACAATATTTAACCCTACATTGCAGAATACTTCATCTGACTTTTGTAAAAATAGCAAAAATATTAAATTGTACCTTAAGAGACAGTAATGGACTTTTATACCAAGGCTAAATCCTATATACTGTCTAATGAAAGGGAAAGAATGATAGAAGAAATTTCAGTACAAACATACATTCTTCAAGTTTCACAAACAAATCCTCCAATGTATACATTTTTTGGAACTATTGAGTTCGAAAAATCCACACATCGGTATTTTTCTTTTGAATTTCTGAAATATGAAGCCACCGCAGACTGTACCCTGTATTTTTCGCTTCCAGCAGATATTTTTTCCTCGAGACAAGCAAATAAACATTTCGCCCCTCGGTTAAATTTCGGGCACATCCGTTAAACGTCAATAGTTCTGTCCCCCTAGATAAATAATCTCGGCTGCGCGATTGCTTTTTTAAGCCACAGCAGAATCTCTGGCGTTTTATTCTTCCGCGGTTGTATTGCGAAAACCCTAAGCGAAAGCTGTTTCAAGTTTAGGAAAATAAAAAGCATATTATTTACGTTAGTGGGCGGTAGTGGTAGTAACATTTAGAAATCAATACTGCAGAACGTTTATTGGTAACATGTTTCTTGCAGTTTCACGTAAATTTCCAAGTTTCTGGAACACTATTATTGTAAACTAGCTGAAAACCCTCGCTTCGCTACGGAGTACATTCAAATTAAATACAACGGTCAATGTATGCAATTAATGCCAATATATATATATATATATATATATATATATATATATATATATATATTTATAATAAATACGACGATCAATATATACAAATGATATAGAAAAAATATATATATTTATTTATAAAAAATCGTAAGGGATATTTTTATAGACAAAATAATGTCCAATCGTCTACCGAATTAGCAAGAAAAAAAAATTATTTTCTTGTCTATTTAGTTGTTATGCATGTGACGATAAATTTATTTATTGTACCAGAAAAAAAATCACATTTAATAAATTAAATTCTAAAAATTTATCTTTAAAAATTCACCAAAAATCAGAAAATAGAGGTAAAGATTCGAAAAAGATTTCATTTTAAAGGAATTTTTATGATCTTTCTCGTGATATAAATTTTATAACCCTTGAATTATTATTTTAAATGTAAACTTGAAAAAAGTTACAAAAACAGCTTAAAAATTAAATTTAAAAAAAATCTAAGAATTTTTCAAAAATCTCTCTTAGTGCACTCCTACACTATAAGAAGAATCGCCATGCAAAATTTCAGCCTTTTAGGTCCAGCGGTTTGGTCTGTGCGTTGCATGTCAGTCAGTCAGTCAGTGAGTCAGTTACGGAACTGTTTTATGTATATAAATATGTATATACAGTGAAACCTCGATTTAACGTAACCCGTATTTAACGATTTCCGCATATAACGTTATTTTGCATTAGTCCCATTTTATTTCCAATACTTGTAATGTAAAAAATCCCAGGTTTAACGTTATCATGTTAAAATATTTCCCGCATTTGACGTTTTTTCAGAGGGAAAAACTCATGAAAATTTCCTAAAATAGTCAAAAATTGTGACGGAAAAAAGAATTATATCTTGTCAAAACGTGAAATATTCGGAATCTCCCCTTTCTTTGTCCTTGCTTACCAAAGTTCAACTAAGTTCGTGCAACAAGCATTCCCATAAATGGCCCCGTTTTGAAACAGAAATTGCCTCTAAACTAGGAATTTAAGGACTCACAGCTTCAAATGGTTGGATAGACCACCTTTGAAAAATGCACAATTTATCCTACAAGTCTATTTGTGGCGAGTCTGCTGGGATGGATTCTTCGCAAATTGGGCAGAAAAATGCTCTTACGGAAATGCAAGATTATTTTGTTTGTTGATAAACGTACAACCCATGTTGTACATTTAAAATTACAAAATATGCGAATGAAATTTACCCCTGCCAATTGTATAAGCAAAGATCAACCTTGTGATTTGGGGATCATACGATTGTTCAAAGTAAACTACAGAAACCAAGATTTGAAAAAAAATCTGTTCTTAGTATAGAATTTGGAGGCAGGAAAAAAAACGATAAACGTTTTAGAATCTATTCATATGATTTCTTCAGCATGGGAAAATGGATCTCAAGTCTTTTTGCAAAAATTTGATTATTCGGATAGTTATGAAGATCAGGAACATGGAATTCCTTCTGCGACAGAAGCCATTCAAGCTTTGAAAACAGTGGATCCGTTCCTTTCAAATAGTGAAGGCCTAGAAAAAAAACTTTACAAAACTCCTGTTGAGAATACGATTTGTGCTATAAACAGGATGCAAAGTAAAATAACCGATTTCTTTAAAGCATAATTTAGAAAACTGATGTCAAAACAATTGTAAATGAAGAAATAAAAGGTATGATACCTAAGTTTTTATTTTATGCCCAGTGTTTTGTTTTTGGTCTTACCCCGATTTAACGTTTTACCGCATATAACGTCATTTCTTTATTGTCCCTTGGATAACGTTAAATCGGGGTTTATATATATATATATATATATATATATATATATATATATATATATATATATATATATATATATATATATATATATATATATAAGATATTAAGTTTATAGATACATTGGTCTGATAATAGCTAAAGGATTTAAAAACTAAGAGACTTCCACTCTTACCTCAAAGTAAAAAAAATTGTAGTTACACCCTTCTGACACCAAACCCCCGATATGTTACAGAATTAAGCTTAAATTTTTCATTTATACTCATTTTTTTGGCTATGAAAGAAAAAAAATTTCCCCACGGAATAGCTGCTTAACTAAAGGCAATCTGAGTGGTCATCAATTGTAATGAGGAGCTTTTAGATGGTGAAACATTAGAAAGGTGCTTGAGCGCGATCCAAAATTTCCGAAAACCACTGCAGTTATTTGTTAACGAAATTAGAAAAGAGATTCGATGAACAGAAATGAATAGGCAGGAGAAAGCATCAACGTTTTAGAAGAGCATGTGACTCACTTAACAATGAAAATTGTACTTAAGTGAAGTAATTTGAATAATAACATAAAAGCAGCTGCAAAATCCAGAGCAATGAAATTAATTCGGTGCACTCTAGAAAAAATCCAGAGAAATCAATACAATTACCTGTTTTAAAGAGGGTAAAGATCAGAATACTTTCAGTCATTTAAAATAATGATTTAACCACTGTATTATATTTCAGATGTGTGTCAAAGGAGAGATATGCAAAATGTTTTCGTCATGATTTAAAATGGAAATTCCTTTTATGAACCACAAAATATTTTTAAACTTGAACATTAAAATGGCACAAGAATTAAAGTGGCTTGCGTTTAATCGGTGTCAAATGCCACGTTCATTATTTTTTTATTTCCATCTACACTTACGTAGAAATCAATTTTGGAATGATATTTTGTATGTTAAACTTATATTTAACTCACAGTCAAACGTTATTTGCTAGGGTCCGCAAAAAGCTTTTAAATGGCATTTAATTTTGTATCTATTTGAAAATATTTATATGTATGAATATTTTCGTAATAATGACATATTTGGATAAAATTTTATGTTCCAATTAAAGATTAATTTTGTTTAAACTATTATATGACAATCACGAGTGCAATTAAAGAAAACCGCAGTGGAAGAAATTATATTAAGGAGGCAGTGAACCTTCAAACCTAACTTTTTTTGTTTTGAATGGATTTGCTTGAAATTTTAATATGTGATTAGTACCATAAATATGTAAAAGTGGTTAAAATATAGAGATGAAATATTGATAATTTATGAATTATTAATTATATCAAAAATTGGCTTAATTAAAAATGCATCAAAAATTAAAATTATATCAAAAAATGGCTAATTAAAAATGTACCATGAGCATTTCTTTTGCATATAATATGGTAATTTTTATTTACAGGATACCTTATTGAACTAACAATGAAACTTATTGCTTATTTTATGCATTCAATAAAAATATAAAGAGAAAAAAATAATAGTGAAAATACCCTTTTTATTACGCAAAATTCCTATAAATCATCTTTTCAAGTACAAAATTTAGAAATTCTGAGCTACGAAGCATAATTATTTTCAATAAGATTTATTTGATATATAGTTAAGTATATAAAACTTAAATTCCAAAGTAATACGATAGTTGGAAATGCACCTGGAGCAGTTTGAATATACGTATGACGTGAAAATTTTTATTTTGAGAAAAACACATTTAAAGTTATTGCTATTAGTAACCACATAATATCTAAATTAAATACGAATGCTTATAACTAGGAAAGTAATCACAGAAATTAAAAATTCTTTTTGCAACACATTCCTACTCGTCCGTAGTTTCACAATTTAATAAAATAAAAAAATCGAATTTTTGGACAAATTTCACAATTTCGAAAGTCTACTGTCCCCTTAATACAGTTGAAAATTACGAAATTTGCTATTTGCGATTTTATTAAAGAGTTGTATTTGCATGATTCTCAACAGAGGCAGTTACGTAAAGGATTGAGTAATGGAATTTAAATAGAATTTGACCTTCCATTTTATGAAAGGAAAGAATTTTATTAAAAATAACCTCTACCAATACAGTCTTGCCGTTTTCATCAAAAAAATTTCCTCATATAGAAAATTTTTGTAGTGAAAATCGACTTAAGTTTTTAAAACTTACCCATATAAAATAAAAAAGTTTGAAGAAATTAAACTATACTAACTTTAAAACTTAACATCAATTAGTTTATAAAGTCATTTCTCTTTATTAAGAAAAAGCTTCGTGACAAACGCTACAACAGTTGATAAAATAACAAAAATAAAGTGGAAAACAAATATAAAAAGTATAAAGATTGAGTAATTGTTTTGCATTTCTTAAGAAATGCATAAGAAACAAAAAGAAACAGTTCAAAACATATTACAGTAAGAAATCAGAAACTTCCAATTATAACAGTAGGTTCCAAAGATTCACACAAGATAAATTATATATCCTATACGTCGCTAAAAGTAAACAAAAATCCCTAATTTTGATCCTCTAAACAGATTTGTTATATAAAAAAATTATGACTGAAAATTTCAACAATTTTATGAACAACATTTATGAATTTCCTCCCCTTACTAGGTCTGCCTGCGAGGTAATGAAATATTAAAGATAGCTTTTAAAACTCAGACATGGTAATAAATTTTTAATTTTTAATACTCTGTAAAAATTGGGTTCTATCTAAACTTGTTTTTCAACTCTAAGAACGACAGCCTGCAAGAATTAATTATCATATGCATAGAAGTTTTCATTAAATGGACGTTCATTTTATGGGGGTATTTTTTCGGTAAAAATAACAGTAACAGCATTAATAATGAAAAAAAGCTTGAGTGTCTTTTTAAGCGAAATGCTTTCCAGTTGTTATCCTTTCAAATTTTGTTATAGATTTAAAATTTTTCTCGACAGCCACTAAACTACCAACTTTTAAATATTTAACATCTTACTCTTGAAAAACAACTTGTTCACCTCAGGCATCGAATGACAGCATCTCGACTTTCGTGTACAATAATTCCCAGACAATAATGCACATATCTACCGTGTACTCTGCGATAAGTCCGAAACTTCTTTTTTTTTTTCGACAAGCATTCGAGAAGAGGATATTAATTATGACTTCAGGACAGGATAAACATACATGCCACAACCACCAAACCTTTAAGCCCCATTACCTCAGAATGGAGGAGAGTTTCGTTTGCATTTTTTAAAAAAAAACAGAATGTCAATTATAAGAAGGAAAAATAAATAGAACTTTTTTAAGCAAAATTTCTCCTCTCTTCTAGAGGAAAAATATTTTATGATCACCATAAGAGAGCGAAAAAGGGAGGGAAGAGAAATCCATATTTCTTTCTTTCTTTCGTTCCGTATACAATTCTTCCCTGATACGCGCTTGTCAACAGAATTGCTTTGGGCCAGCGCTGTCAGAAAGCGAGGCTTTTTTGCGAAATCGATTTCGTCCGTGGCACTGATAATATTTCACCAAAATTGTGAGCCGCTGAAAGGTGTTTTGAAGAGAATGAACTTTTTATTTTTTTTCACCCCTTATTTAACTGAATGGGAGAAAAAAAAGTGAGGCAAGGAAATTCAACCCGAATCCCAATTTTTGTAAAAACACTTTTTGGATAAAGGCAGAAAAGGTTAAAAGTGAAACGAGTAACTAAAAACGAAAAAAAAAGAAAGAAAGCGCACTTTAGAGGTGAAACCATTCTACTTTATGTCATGTAGTCGAAAATTGTCAAAAGTTTACGCCTTGTCGCACAGTCGAAAGATTACGATGTATGTCTGCACGCTCGCATTTAAACTTGGATCGTTCGAACTTACTCTACTAGTTCTTCATACCGAAACAATAAAAAAAAGGATATTGTATAAAGAACTACTCATTGTAGAATTGTTCAGCGGCACGGCACAGTGATTTAATGGTTAGCATACCGGCTCGGAATGCCGAATACAGTGGGTTTAGTTCTTCTCCGATTATATTTCATTCTTAATGAGAAAAAAATTATGAATGAGAACAGTGTACGAAATTTGGATACTTCAGTAGCAATAAAGGGATTTTAGAGCGCGGCATGGGACCCTTCTGTGTCTCGTTGGGGAAGAATATCAGACTGGCCTGCGACATGACTCAGTAGTTCCAGTTGTTAGGTTATCAGACAGAGAAAAAAGTATGAAAAACGAGCTGAAAACCCGCATTTCGCTACGGAGTACATTCAAATTAAATACAACGGTCAATGTATGCAATCAATGCCAAAAAAATAAATATATATATATTTATAATAAATACGACGATCAATGCATACAATTGATATAGTATATATTTATAAAAATATCGTAAGGGATATTTATTTTTTTCGGATAATGTCCAATCGTCTGCTGCATTAGAAAGAAAAAAATAATTTTTTGTCTATTTAGTTGCTATGCACGTGACGATAAATTTATTTAAAGTACCAGAAAAAGAAATCACGTGATCAGCATTTAAAAATGAAATTCTAAAAATTAATCTTTAAAAATTCTCCAAAAATCAGAAAATCGAGGTAAAGATTCGAAAAAGATTTGATTTTAAAGAAATTATTATGATCTTTCTTGTGATATAAATTTTATAACCCTCAAATTATTATTCTAAATGCAAACTTAAAAAAATTATAAAAACAGCTTAAAAATTTACTTTAAAATATCTAAGAAGAATTTTTCAAAAATCTTTCTTAGTGCACCGTGCACCCCTACACCATAAGAAGAATCGCCATGCAAAACTTCAGCCCTTTAGGTCCAGCGGTTTGGTCTGTGCGTTGTATGTCAGTGAGTCCGTGAGTTACGGAACTGTTTTATACACATAGATTATGCGATGTGAGAGATGTGATAATAAAAACGCTTTTAGAGTCACGTTTCAGAAAAATATTTCCTTTTTTTGTTGAAATTGTACTTATATTATAAAAGTTTAGTTCTTTTTATTTCCAAAAAAGACAAAGAAGTTTTGTTGTATCGACTGCATGCAGGGGCAGGTAATGGAGCTCGGGTCTCCTAACCTGAAACTGCTGTTTTACCAATTAAACTAGTACGACGGTGTCAGTAATTCTCAGTTAAATATTTCGTTCTTATTTTTTCCCTTTTATTTTTTTTTTGCAATCAACGACACAGGATGTTTATCTGAATATATTATACTTATACATTAATATTTCCCCCGGAAGTGCTGATTTCCTTTAGCTGTGTTCTTCCTAACAGTTCACGGCTGTTCTTTCCAGTGTGCGGTCCGCGTCCTGGATTGGAACTTGATTTCGGGTCTCCCAATCAGGGCCCGATTTAGAAATTTCTTGACTATAGGCACAACTCGGGATTGGGGGACCCCCTAACACTGATGTGGACATAACATTTCCAAAACTGACATACACAAAAAAATAATCATGAATCATTATGAAAGTACCATTTTACCAAGAATTGGCTATTAGAAGCGTAGATGCCTAGAACATTATCAAATAACAAAAAGCAATACAACATATTAACTTCATCATTAAAACACCAATACAATGCAATCAGAAAAACTTATTAATCTATATATATATAAAACAGTTCCGTAACTGACTCACTGACATACAACGCACAGACCAAACCGCTGGACCTAAATTGCTGAAATTTTGCATGGCGATTCTTCTTATAGTGTAGGGGTGCACTAAGAAAGATTTTTGAAAAATTCTTCTTAGATTTTTTAAAATTAAATTTTTAAACTGTTTTTGTAACGTTTTTCAAGTTTGCATTTAAAATAATAATCTGAGGGTTATAAAATTTATATCACGAGAAAGATCATAAAAATTCCTTTAAAATGAAATCTTTTTAGAACATTTACCTCGATTTTCTGATTTTTGGTGAATTTTTAAATTTTAATTTTTAGAATTTAATTTATTAAATGCCGATCACGTGATTTCTTTTTCTGGTACTTTAAATAAATTTAT
The DNA here is from genome assembly GCA_907164885.2 of Dolomedes plantarius. NCBI lineage: Eukaryota > Metazoa > Arthropoda > Arachnida > Araneae > Dolomedidae > Dolomedes > Dolomedes plantarius. Next base: position 195,526,089 of record OU015496.1, on the reverse strand, counting down.
CGTCACGTGCATAACAACTAAATAGACAAAAAAATATTTTTTTCTTTCTAATGCAGCAGACGATTGGATATTATCCCAAAAAAAAAATAAATATCCCTTACGAGTTATATATATATATATATATATATATATTATATATATATATATATATATATATATATATATTTCTTACATCAATTGTATACATTGATCTTTGTATTTATTATAAATATATTTAAACATATTTTTGGCATTAATTGCATACATTGACCGTTGTATTTAATTTGAATGTACTCCGTAGCGAAGCGCGGGTTTTCAGCTAGTCCCTTATATACACTATAACTATGAACTATACATATGATGAAACAATCTATCAAGTTTGAAAGGATATATAAAAAAATTGCTGTTAAAAAAAGGTAAAAAAAATTGAATTGGGAATTTTCTTTTTTTTTAAAATAAAAATTTTGGGGGGGGGGGGGGCCCTAGGCCCGGGCCTACTGGGTCTAATGGAAAATCAGGGCCTGCTCCCAATCTCGAGCAGTATTCCACAAGCTTAATCTTTCCACAGTTCAGAGTAACTCGAATATTTCGAATTCCATTCTTATATATCCCTACACTCCTTTTTTGTGGTCAATGTAACAGGATATTTGTCTGCATTGTATTTTATTCGTGTACTGGTGTTTTCACCCGACAATACAACTGATTTTTTTTTCTGTCCATGAGAGTTTGTCTAGCGCTTGTGTAAAAATATAAATAAAAATATAATTAAATAAATCTCTAAGTTAGTTTATATAGTTGTAGTAATGTATAAAGACCCGACTTTCGGAGCGAAGGGGGGGGGGGTAGGGTCTTAGCGCATGGTTCTTAGCTTGCCTACGTCCTTCTGTTCGGCGCCACTGTAACGACCGTCTGCCAGGACCGGAATTCGGACTCTGGTTTATTATCATCGAGTTTGGAATTTGGATGCTAAACTATCCCACTGATATGAGGAACTCTTTTTATTTTAAAAAATTCCATTCCAATCAAATTTATCAGTAAAAGAGCGGTGTATTTGCGTGACACATTACGAAAAATTTGGAAACCTATATCACATGATTATTTGAATTCCTTGTCTAACAATGCGTCTATGAACAATCTGAAAGTCGATAAGTATGTGGCACGCATATATAAAAATGCATCACTAACATGTGAAGTTTCTAAATAAAATCTTCATAAAAGCAAAAACCGTATATTTAGTAAAGTTTCCCATGTTATAATGTCTTAAGTTTTCTAGTTATGAAACATACAATAAAATGCCTAGAAAAAGAAATGTCCAGAGCATGCAGACTATAGGAAGGTCCAAACGCAGACAGATGCCACATATTAAATTCGAAGTAAATAAAAATGACACTTTCGCTGATGTAGATGAATAGCTGGAGGAAAAATTTTTCATTTGAAGGGCTAAGGTAAATGCACCTATAATGGGCCATGTCCCTATAATTGGCCGCCCTTTTGAAATGTCGAGAAATTAAGGGTCTATTGTTACCTAAGGCAGTAGAAGGGGTGAGGGTCATTGGCCGTGGTCCGGCCTTAGGTAACAATACTGCCTTAGGTAACAATAGACTGCCTTAGGTAACAATACTGCCTTAGGTAACAATAGACTGCCTTAGGTAACAATAGACCCTTAATGTCTCGACATTTCTAAAGGGCGGCCCATTATAGGGACATGGCCCATTATAGGTGCATTTACCTTACTGGGGGAGATAATAGATCGATTTCAAATTTCAATCATTTAGTTTAATTTTCAGTTACAATATGAGGAACGGAACTCTCAAAATGGGTGTTCGTTAGAATGCCTATATCACCCAAAAATAGAAGGCTGACCTCTGGGTGGAAGACACAGGCTTGAAATTCAGTCCTGATAGCTTATCATTTAAGTGTCACCCGACGGTTCTAAAGAACTAAAAAGAATCATTTGGAAACCTGTAACAAGTAATCATGGGAAAAGCTAAGAATTGCAAGAAGAAAAAATAAAGCAGATAAATGGAAAATATATACAGCTTAACGTCCTGGGTCCTTGCCCTCATAAATGATAGTCCCTTACATAACCCAGATAATTCAGCTGATAAGAGTATTAGCCTCGAGGTTGAGTATTAGCCTCAAGCGGGAGTGAATCCCGATCCCTAGTGAATGGTAGTTATAATGGCACCCGACTATTGGTACCCGAAAAAAGCATATGACGGATATTTATGAAAAAAAAAATTCGAAAATCGGCGGAAGAGATGAAATAAAATAAGTAATGGAAAAATTTATAATAGACAATATCCTGCGTTGATGGCCTCGATCAAAAGTGAAAAAGGCGAATAATAAGAGATTTTCACTCCTTAAAAGCATTTGAAAGGATTGGTTTTGAATCTCAGTACTGAAAAATTTCGTTATAACATATACCAGCAGCACATTCCAGTATTTTCTACTGTTTTAAATTAAATTTTTTGCTTTTTACATAGAATAATGCAAACGTTTTCTACTCTCGAAAAAAAATATAGGGCTTATGCGCCTAACTATATACGAGTACTCAATATATTCTGAAGAACGAAAATCTATTTTTGAACTCGAGCATTTCTAAGCAGTTTCCGTTTATGTACATAATAAATACATTACGGTTATTTGTCAGCTGTATATTCATCAAACATCATTTATATCATTTTGTGTTGAATAATAAATTCCCTTTTGGAACAGTATTGATGACTTGCTTTGCTGGAATTTTCGAGAATGTAGGTGCCTTTCACTGGTGCCACGAACTCAATCAATCAAAACACCTCAACGTTAGAACATATTTCTTCGGCCTGAAAGGATTCCTATTTATTAAATATTTCACCTAAACTGAATTTTGCTTTAGAGTAGTTAACGCGTTAGAGAATAAATCATGCTTGCAATGTAACGCAATTTTCTCATCTCTGGTAGAAATAAATTTCCAGTTTTACATCCAAGGCTTCTTACTAAATTTGAAATGTGCTGGAAATTTGCAATGAAGTCTTCTATTTATAGAAGATTTTATTTTTACAAAAGTTAGTTGTATGGAAACTACTATCATTCATTTCAGCTATTTTATTCCTTATGACAATTGCAATTACTAACAACATACTGTATAAAAACATTTCAAGCTTTCGCTTGAAGAATGCAGCAACATCTATTGTTCTGGAATGATAACAAGTCTATTATCCAATCATTGAGTTTATCTACTGCTGAAAATTGTAAACCCTTATCGCTTATCTTTTTATTTCTGCACTATTAATCTGACGTGTTTTTTTTCTGACGCATCTGTCCCCAAAATATGGGACACACAGTATTGTGAACCGTATAATGGAGATTTAGTACTCCAAAGGAGAGTTCAAATTGTTGGAAATTTTAAGTCAGAATAGAGGGGGAACCAGGGATAATGTTCGTTCACCCATACGGTGCCTCCATTGAAAACAACCAACGAATCTTGAGGATGCTTTGGGCAAATGCCGAAAGGTAAGAATGCCTGCCGCTTTGGCAACAGCAACAACACCACTTTGGCGAATGCGCCAAATATATTCCATATATTTACTACATGGAAAAAAGTCGAAGTTTGACTCGTCTATTCGCCAAAAAATGGATTGACCCTATTTGATAACAACCAATAGTATTAATGGACTACTATAGGAAGATTACGAATTTGATGTTCGTTTTCAGATTTTCACGAAAAAAAATGTACAGACAGTGTATTTTTAGCAGTATTTAGGCAGGGATGAATTACGCCCTTCGGAATGAGTGACCAATGGACACCGGATCCCCTTTTTACTGCCTATACCTTGACATTTTGCGGTCGCCATATTAATGCGCCAAAATGGTTACTCATGTTTTGAAACGATAGAGTAAAGGAAAAATATGGGGGCAGTAGAATATAGTAACCATTTTCCTACAATACACGTATATACTTTTGTTGTTGTTGCTTATAATGCCCTCTGGCTGGAAGTTCCAGACCAGCTCCATATAAGCTTCGAGCTGAAGTGTGCGGCTCCGGTTTATATTAGCACCACAAGGGTCTGAGTCCGTCTTAGCTAGTTGCCACCCCATTTTCGAACGAAAACCCCCAAGGGTGACATCTGGGGGGATCGTACACTCTCCCACCCTCTCTTACCTCATAGAGGGACTTTCCGGTCTACAGATTTAACGTGCCCCAATCCGGCCTCGACACGGAGGTATTGAATGTCGCGCGCTGGGATTCGATCCCATCACCGACAGCCAACGCGCTACCACTAGGCCACCTCAAGCCCACGTATATACTTAGAGGATCTGGACGAAACAATCATAAAGCATGAATTTTCAAATTAATCATGATACAGAATTAATATTAATTCGTGGTTTTTAATTTTTGTGTTACTACAGATGCTCATGGTCGAGATGTAATATGCCTCGGAAACTCCGGGTAGTTAAAAAGAAGTAAATTATGAAACATAAACTCACTCGGGTGTTAAATTATATTCTTGATTATCAGCCTTACCTCTAATTTTTTTCATTTTATGTGCGTAAAATAAGAATGATTTTTTATTTAAGTTTTTCCAACCATACATTTTATCTCCATTAATTTTTATAAAATTTAGTAAAAATAAAATTTTACTTGTCGTTTTCAATTATTTTTGTAATTTTAATGAGTGGTAAACTCAAGGTAAAGGAAAAAATCATTCAAAAGCATTTCTTTGTATAAAAATTTTTAAAACTTTGTAAACAAAGACCAATATTATGGTGTTAACGCCCCATTCCCTATCGCTACAAGTATTGAGTCATATTTTTGTATAAGAATTTTTCACTTGTCGTCAAACATTCGCCTATACTATGCCACAGTTTTCTGTCCATTTTATTATGGGAGCACCATATAGACGGACAGCATTACTCCCTATGAAGGGACGACACAAACGGAGGCATTTTTCATGGCGATACGCTGGGATTCGATCCGAGCACCCTCAGCACCGAAAACCAGCGCGCTGTACCACAGGGACGCCACAAGCCCCAAAATGATTATTTCTCATGCCGGGAGTCGAACTCGGGCCACCATATAAGAATGTAAAATAAGATAAAACCTCTATGCTTATCTAATAAAGTTCAGCAATAAACATACACACACTATTGAAAAATGTAAATTGAAAATAAACTTACACACTTAAGAACGAATAAATAATTGTGTAACTTTCTAAGAATTAAATCTTAAATATTTCAGATATAATAATAACTCGTAACATCATAACAAGCATACGACACAACCTTGGACCCAACTTATTTTTTTAAAACTGTTTTTTGAAATGCATTAACAAACAGAGAACGAGATACGGCCTGTTGAGTTTTTATGATCATTCCTTGTCACCTGCGTGAACGTTATACGGGTTTGCAAGGTCGGGAAAGTGATTTACACGCGTATAATATACACGTTCTTAAGCACAAAACGGTTATAGATTGATAAAAAGATATTCAATAATCTTAGTACCGCTTGTAAGAGGTAAGAATACTTTTATAATGTTTTGTGCACGAAAAAAAATGGTAATGAGCTAAAAAAAAAATTTACAGCAAAAAAGTAGAATGAAAATTTCGCGTTAAAAAATGCTAACTTCAGGAAGTTAAACAACATTTCGGTAGAAGTACCGTAACTAATTACTATCACTATAATTCTGTGCTATTACTATTACTAATGTCGTGGGTCTATACGTGGGACATTCTTAAAAGTGGAAATTTCTGAATAGCCTTGCCCCTCAACTAAAACTTTTTAAAAAAGTAAAAAGGTTATATCAATGGTTTCAGTAAGTTTCATATTCTTAAAGTTACAGCATGAACAACGGCGGATATCAAACAATACGACATGTTTTGAAAAGAAAAGATAAAACCTTTGTGCTCGAGGAATAAACAGGAAATCCAACGTAAATAAAGCACAAATAGCAGTAAGATGCAATTATTTAGCATACGTCCGTTTCGAAGCTACAAAGGAGCTTCTTCATCAGTGCAAAGAACTTAGTGGCAGCTCAAAAAAGCCGAAAACTAAGCCATGGCTTTGCTATTTGTGCTTTATTTACGTTGGATTTCCTGTTTATTCCTCGAGCACAAATGTTTTATCTTTTCTTTTCAAAAGCTCTGAATCTTCCATCACTGATTATATATCCTATCTGAACGTCAAGAAAACTAAGCCACGGCTTAGTCTTTGGCTTTTTTGAGCTGCCACTAAGTTCGTTGCACTGATGAAGAAGCTCCTTTGTAGCTTCGAAACGGACGTATGCTAAATAATTGCATCTTACTGCTATTTGTGCTTTATTTGAGTTGGATTTCCTGTTTAATACAACATGTGACAGAGGGAACAGAGTTACGCATTTCAATTTCCTCAAAGTGTTTATTTAGCTCTGGTTACAATTAAGAAAACATGGATATCCAAGCACTCTCTACACTCTACTGATGCGTGCATATTTTGAAAATAAAAATAGAAAACTGTGAATCTGGGGTTTGGATTTAAAATTATGTTTAAACCTAACATTAGGAAAAATTGAAACTCTGGAGCATCTCGGCTTCTTCATCTTATGTCAAATATTTTTCAAGCCTCTACGGATTTTTTTTTCTGAAAAGTCGTATAAAGTGTGACGCTTTTCATGTATAATATTTAAATAGCAGTTAAATTATTAAACTTTACTAGACAGAGTAATTACAGGTAGTTTAGATCTAAATAACATGAACTTTAAAATTTTAGTATAGTAGTAAATTTTATCGTTTAATATGATATAAAAGTTACGTTTGGTACAGGTACTAAAATTTAGAGACTTTGAAATATTTGGCATAACAGATGGCTACAGAGCTTCAATATCTTCCCATAAAAAATATTTATGGCAAACTCGCGATAAATCAAATCTGAGAAAGATCAAAGTTCATCTGAAGTTCAAAGATATTAAGATTGTGTCGTTACAGTTAAACTGCGCGGCATGGAATATTAAAATATATTGCTCTACGATGAATGTAAAGCTTTTTTAGATAGTATTAGAAAAATCGAATGTGTTTAACAGTAGTTCACTCACAAGAATACCGGTATTGTGGTCTGGAGACTAGGGTTCGGACCGCGGGTCTAGCAAGCAGTTCTTATAGTTGACACTTGAGAGTTGGAAAGAATAGTTAAAGACTGGTAGGAAACATATCGAAAAATAGTAAATGGTGTAAACAATATCGTCAAAAGAGTTACATGAAACAAATAAATGAAAAAATAAAAGTAAAGCCAAAATCCTACATCAATGCTCTTTTAAAGCAAAGCGGAAAAACTGAGGAATGGTTTTCAAAATATCACCTGCAAGGAATAGTTTAGTCGATAAATTTGGGATTTTGAAGTTTGATGATCCTGGTTCGAGTCCCGGTAGCGGCATGTGGTAGTCCAAAACTCTGACAAAAAATTCTATTCAAACTCTGTTTCATTAAATATTTTTTTAAATCAGATTTAAATAGCATTTTATTTGGAGTAAAAATTCCTTCGCGAGAAAAAAATAGAAGGAAATTTTACAGAAATTAGTTCCTAACAACCCTCACGGTGTCCAGACAAACATCTTGAAAAATTCATATCCTCTGTAGTGCTATCAGAAACATGATCTACATGCAATCCATCGAATCTCAATCCCCTTATCATCTGTCTGCATCGTCAACCGCAGCGAATTACGGGTTAGGTGGCGCTAACTATTCTCGGCCATACAAAAAAAGAGTGCTTAAAGGACAGCCTATTTAAATATTCCATGTTTCCGTGCTATCTTAATTCTTGGAACAATCCCATGTTCTTCCACGAGCTGCCTCACTCCGCCCAATCGATTGACATTCCGTGGGCGTTGTACACAAGAGAATAAACTTCCAAGCCACACACAGGGAACGATTGTGTGAGCGGCGTATATCTCTATCAAGATATCGCATGTCACAGAATTCTGCTTGTTAATGAAACCTTCAATGCCAGGGAAGGGCCAAACAGAAAGGCGTGCCTCCGATGGAAGTGCCGTTTCGTAATCCAGTCTTTTTTTTTGTTTGTTTGTTTCGTACTCTTTCGCTGGGCATTAGTTACAAGAGGTGATCGCCAGTCGACGAAACAATCTTTGACGACTTGTATCGAATATTTATAGTTTTAGCAGTGAGAATATTCTGACTATTAAAACTGCAAAAAAAACGAGGCTGATATTGATTTTCAGCCAGATCTAGATCCATGTAGCTCAAATAGATCGGGCTGGCTCCTGCGATGTTTGTGAGGCAGTGGCGTAGCGAGGGGGGGGGGGGCAAGGGGGTCTATCATGCCCCGGACGCCACTTGCAGAGGGGCGCCAATATAAGGTCTATATATTACATTACTATATGTTTTTCGGGGTGGGGGTGCCAATATAAGGTCTATATATTATATTACTACATGTTTTTCGGGGGGGGGGGCGCCAATATAAGGTCTATATATTACTATATGTTTTTCGGGGGGGCGCGAATATAAGGTCTATACATTATATTTATATATGTTTTTCGGGGGGGGAGCCAATATAAGGTCTATATATTATATTAGTATATGTTTTTCGGGGGGGGGGTGCCAATATAAGGTCTATATATTATATTAATATATGTTTTACGGAGGGCGCCAATATAAGGTCTATATATTATATTATTATATGTTTTTCGGGGGGCGGCGCCAATATAAGGTCTATATATTATATTATTATATGTTTTTCGGGGGGGGGGCGCCAATATAAGGTCTATATATTATATTACTATATGTTTTGCGGGGGGGGGGGGCTCCACAAAGGTATCGTGCCCCGGGCGCCAGTTATGCTCGCTACGCCACTGTTGTGAGGAGCGTTTCTAATTGCTAATTGCTTGCTATTTCGATTTTCTTAATACTTTGCGAAGATTGGCTTGCGATCGTTTGTACTCGATTTGACAAGACGTATACTAATTAAAAAACTTTATGAAAATTAATGTGTGAGTTTTTTTTTTTCTTTTTTTTTTTTGGTCTGCAATTGAAAACTCTTAAAACAGTGCTCAGTAGCGCCACATTGGTTAGAGTGCCCTGAAATAGAAATTGAACAGAACGGGTTACGTGAAAATCAGGACACAGCTTGCCGAATTATATGCATTTTTAAGATCAGCAACCATTTAAAGTATTGTTTCAGGTTTAAACAAACTTTTGACAAATATACGAAAAAAGAAAATTATGCCTTCTACTGATCCTTCTTTAAGCAAAAATAAAATTCAAATTATCGGGGTAGGGGGAGTTTGCCAATGAAAATCTGTTCTGTTCTTTTGTGTTCCTTTGTGTACTGTGATTTCTAATACTTTTGACTTTATGTTTCCACGAAGGGATCTTAGGGCCTCGGGATGTTTTTTGGCTAGACCTACATCCTATTCAGAAAGTTCCCCCTTGAGGTAACCGACTCAGTTAGGCCTCCTGATGAGGACACCAGTCGATTACCTCGTCATATTTTTTTTGTTTTTTTTTGTTTCTTCTATTATTTCAGGTTTAAACTAACTTTCGACAAATATACGAAAAAAGAAAATTATGCCTTCTACTGATCCTTCTTTAAGTAAAAATAAAATTCAAAGGTTGCCAGATTTGGTGGAAAATGAACACATAGAATAAAAATATGAATTTGGGAGCCAGCCGGAACTATTACTAATGCTTTTCCTTATTTTATAGTCCATTTATTTTAGTGCACGCCATTCGGTTTAGCCGAAAAATGGGTTAATTTAAAATTTCCAATTGAAACAATCTGTCGGCTGAAAGAGGAATCTTTTATTTACGAGAAATCTATTTTAATTTATAAAATGTCTCTTCTCAGTGTTAAGGTAACGGAAAAGAAGAAGATAAAAAAAAAACATGTTCTAGTACTTTTGATGGATGGCAAACCTACAATAAACGTCATTAAAATCACTCTTTTTTGAATTTAACAAGTTACTGTTCAAAATAATGAGGACTCATTAATTCCGGGTCTTGAACTATCAAGAACTTGAATAAATTGAAATATTGAATTTAATTATCTGAAAATAAATCTTAATCTCGGTGTGATATCGACGTTAGCTCGAATTCTTTATCTATATATATAAAACAGTTCCGTAACTGACTCATTCATTCACTGACTGACTGACATACAACGCACAGACCAAACCGCTGGACCTAAAGGGCTGAAATTTTGCATGGCGATTCTTCTTATAGTGTAGGGGTGCACTAAGAAAGATTTTTCAAAAATTCTTCTTAGATTTTTTAAAATTAAATTTTTAAGCTGTTTTTTAAACTTTTTTTACGTTTGTATTTAAAATAATACATTGAGGGTTATAAAATTTATATCACGAGAAAGACCATAAAAATTCCTTTAAAATGAAATCTTTTTCGAATCTTTACCTCCATTTCCTGATTTTTGGTGAATTTTTAAAGATTAATTTTTAGAATTTAATTTATTAAATGCTGATCACGTGATTTCTTTCTGGTACTTTAAATAAATTTATCGTCACGTGCATAACAACTAAATAAACAAAAAATATTTTTTTTCCTTGATAATGCGGCAGACGATTGGACATTATCCAAAAAAATATTAAAATACAGTAAAAGAAATGTTCTAAAAACTGTACTATATTCTTTAGTATTGTTTATATTAGATTTAATTTGAATATTTTCTTCTACATTATTTTGTCTATAAAATTATCCTTTACGATTTTCTTATATATGTATATATATATATATATATATATATATATATATATATATATATATATATATATATATTACATCAATTGTATACATTCATCGTCGTATTTATCATATAATATATATTTATATTTGGCATGAATTGCATATATTGACCGTTGGATTTAATTTGATTGTACTCCGTAGCGAAGTACGGGTTTTCAGCTAGTAACATATAAATTGCTAAACTTACGGGTGCCCAAAGTGTTGCAGACGCTTTTACTGCTAAAATTTTAGAGGACGAAGGTGATACTGATATTTGTCTTTCTGATTAATACCGTTTCCTTACTGTTCTATAGATTCAAACAGCAAGGGAACAGTATTTTTCTGAGATATATAATTAAATCGCCTCTAGTAAAAATTTAGCATGATACAGCTCGACACTTGCCCAGAGTAAAGGAAAATACATTACGCTGAAATAAAACGCCCAGTTTCAGACAGACATGAACGAAAGACATGAAAATCTGTGAAGAGAGGATGTTTCGAGGACAGAACGTATAGTAGAACTAAAATTCTCGCCACTGCCCTTTCCTTCCCTGTAAGTGGATGTAGCCACTTTTGGCAACGCACCAAGTTGCTCGCCGTTTGCCAGCAAGCTGGAATTTATTCAAACGATAGAAGCAAATACATGGCAGATTCTGTTTGCTGTCTGTCTGCATTCCTCCGTTAGTAGAGCCAATAGTAGCAGTAAAAAATGTATGTTTTTGAGTACTTTGCTGAATTTTTGAAGGTCAAATTATTCTTCGACATATCATTGTCTTGGTTATCGTCATTGGCAGTGACATCAGACTATGCATAATAAAATATTCAGTCATGAGATTTCAGTTACGACATTATTGTAATTTTAGGATTTATACTTGGCAAGAATTTGAATCAAACGATATAGTTCAGAGTAGAGAAGCATGAGATTTGGGATGGTACGTACCGACCAAAAACCAATTTTTTCAATTTAGATTTTTAAAAATAGAGGGCGCTTTTCTAATTCCAAAGTATATGATGCCGCACCTCTGCTAGAAGTGTTACATCTCAAAATAGCCATATTTTCAGGAAGAGCTAAAGAAGATATATGTCGAAATTTCATTTCTTGTTTTATGAATGTCTATGATAATTTTGAGAAACTTATTGTTCGAATCACTTCAGAAGGTAAAACTACATACTATCAAAGTTGTTTTCAATTTTTAAAGCACGATTTTTAATTTTATTTACAAGATATAACCCTTTTCTAGTAACCTCATTTTGTCAACATGGACTGAAAAGCTTTAAATACTGTCATATCTCTATGCTATTGCACAATCTATCGAAACTTTTCAAAATACAAAGAAAAAACCTTGATAAAATGAACAGTAGGTTTGAAAAAAAAATACAAATTTATTTTCCAAATAAAATTTAATGAACATTTTAATTAAGGGAACATTTTAATACAACAACGCTAGTCAGTGACAAAAATCTTATGTTCATTCTTCACGCATGAGCAAATTCCCCCTCCTAGTTGTGGATGAGGTTAAAAAGCGCCATCTAGGAGATTGTGTTGGTACTAGGCTTATAACATCATTCGAGAATCAGAAGCACTTCTTATAGAGCATTGTGGTACAATTATCTCAAAATCGAAAATTTTGGAGGTGTAACATTCTTCTAACAGAGGAGCGATGTATATAAGTCTGATGCAAAATACGCTAGTTAATTAAGATAATGACATGTAAAGAAACAGAGCCACACCCATTTTTGAAAGGAGAATTTTTAAATGAACGCTTTAAAAAAGTTTTAACTCACAATTTTTCTAATCACAACGTTTGATTCCAAGCATCCGGCAATTACACTCATTGACGGCGAGATTACAAGAAAATGTTTTGAGGGACAGGATTAGAAGAAAACGTTTGGGAACTAAGGAACTATTACAAAAAGAACGCAGTTAGAACTCAAATGAAAGTTTCAAAGACTGCGTGCGGGAACGAGTTAACCAAAAAACACATTCATCGGTATAAACGCATTACAAATTGCAGTGATGGATGCCGTAATAAGTCTTGATGATGGTGTTTTTAGTCGAACTGAAATGATTCAAAGCTTTAGGAATTAAAGCAGGAAGCATCACACGTGAGGCACTTCGACAAATCGATAGAATTCGCATTTGTGAAGCCGAGATAATGATTCGAAAGGTAAGTAAAGAAGCTAGAACACTCAGAGGGCAAAATAAAAGGAAACTCGAAGCTGCAGAACTATCATTACAAGATGGATGTGATGCGGGGAAGTTTCAAATATTAAAAATACTGGATGGAATGGCGAGTTACACTTTTTTTTATGCTCTTTCTCAAAATGGGTTTTTTCAGTATTAAGGTACACTTTAAAAGAATATATCCATTACAGAAATGGGAAATTTACTAATAATACGTATCAAAGTTCCATGCGAGATATTTTGAATACAGAAGCGTAGGTTAGTAAGTGAAAACATCTGGAGAAAGAAAAAAAATTCATTGAATCGTTTGGGCATCTGTGTGCAAAAAGAAGCATAAGTTGTCAAAAAATTGGTCTAAAAAAGGATGGTAATAATCATTAAAGTATAGCAAATTACGGACCATGAAAATACACTTCTATCTATTAATAGATCCCAAATACCCTATATGTACATACATATACATACACACACAGTGAAACTTCTCTATTGGGGTCAGTAGTGGTTCCGAAAAAGTGGCCGTTTTGAGGGGTGGCTGTCGAAAAAAGGTTTTTTCCATAACATTGGCTCTATGGAGTCTTTAATCGGTTCTGAACAAAATAGGGCCGTTTATAGAGGTGGCCGGCGAGAAAAATTTCAGTATATATATATATATATATATATATATATATATATATATATATATATATATATATATATATATATATATATATATATATATATATGTATGTGCACTATTAAGACCGTAACAAGGGGATTTTTTATAATACAGTACTTTTTCCTAGTCTTGTTGATCATAGCAGAATATATTTACTTTCTCACATTTCTAGAGATGGCAAAAATACATTAAAGCTTTGGTTTTCAGTGTACATCATTTTTTGTAAATTTAAATTATACTGGTTTAATTATAATTCTAAATTGCATGTTATACAAGAAAAATTATCAAAATATATTTTATCAAAACAGTGTTTATAAACATCAAAATAATTCGTAATTTTACCCTCTCCCCCCACTTGAAATTTGTGGAAAACTCAGAATAGAAGCACACAAATTCTCAGTATCCACAATAAAAAATAAGAATTGCAACCAGTTTCGGACTTAAAGATTCGGAGTATGAAAGCATTGATCACACAATATAAGGGTTTTTCCCGTGATTGTCTCTTTAGGCAATTCACAAATGAATTTGGGAATTTTGTGCATTTATAAATTGCCCTTAGAGGTAACCCCACCTAATGCTTCTCGTCCTGATGAAGAACTATTAATTTGTTCGGAACTAATTAATAGTAACTTGCCAATTTTTTTTCACTGGGGATATAAAGAAGTTGTGCGTGTCCCGTTATAATAATGCCATTTTAAAAGTCTTTTGTACCAGGCCATTATATATATAATAGCCCTTGTCTCTATATAACACTTCCGGGCTGTACTTATCTTTCGATTGAAGCCCTCAGTAACCAAACAGCCGGTTTGGCTTAATTTCAATTTCAGATGTGGATCAGAATTTTTTCTTACCTAAAAACTAATATCTTCTCCATCAAATCACATTTGTTCAGCTTATTTTTCTATAAATCATTCAGAACTAAAAAAAATTGGATGTGTTTAGCTGTATATTTAACAGTTTTTAAAAATCTGTTTACTTTTGCGATGGATTCTGAAAGTAAACAAACTTGAATGTGAATGAATCAAGTAGCTCAAGTACTCATATCGCGTAGTGAGCTGTAAAAAACTGGATGGCAGTCTACTACTCCAATCGCATGAAAAACTAAATAAATAAAAAATAATGAAAAGGTTTGCTTTTACAAGGTGTGGATTAAATGCAATATTGTTAAATAATTCGGGATATTTTTTAACTTTCATATACTTTTTCCATTATGACGTCATTATTAGTATTATGACGTCAAAATGACGGGTTACCTTCTAGTTTCTAAATAAAAACAGCCTTTTGCAGTGTAAAATTTAAATTAATTCTGATATGCACTTACCCAGTGGTGGAAGCGCCGGACAAGCTGATTTCTTGAATTGTCTATTGTAATCCACTTGTAAGGGAACACTATCATTGATTCTAGTCCATTTGGGCACCACGTGAAAGCGCGACCTTGTCCTGAAACCCCGTGACCTAGAGCCCAGCAGGTCCAATATCCGTCTGATCTTTGCACAGTTCACCATGTTTTGCACTATGGCGACATTAGCCTCGACAGTTGGCGCCGATTTATCCAAGAAGGCTTCCACTCGCAGGGTGTCCGGCCTCTTGTGCGGAACGGGCTTGGTCACTAACTGAAGGTTCGGAATACCTAGAACGAGAAAAGCTCCAGAAGTAGACAGAAACTTAAAAAACATATACTCACTGGATGCGACTCTAGGCGTTCTGATTTCTAGCTCTATAGTCTAGAGCAGTGCTCCGCAACCGCTGTGCCGCGAGGTGATCTTGACTGTGCCGCGGTGATTTTATCGTTTATGATAATAAAACAATTAACCACCGCATTAAATAGAAATTTTTCTAAGTAAAATATTCCTCTAACTTTTTGTTAATATTTAATTTTTCTGGGGTCGAAATTATACACAAAACAAAAACATGTTGTTAGCCATACATTGTATGTATGCTCGAGCGTCATTTTTCTGGATTTCAGTTAAGAAAGAATATCCACAAATTTCTGACAAGGCCATTGTAATTTTGCTCCCATTTTCTACGACATACTTATGCGAACAAAGTTTTTCGACACTGATTCTAATTGAAAATGACAAACGATCATATTTAAAAGGCCTTGACCATGAACTGTAGCTCTTTCTATTATAGAGCCAAATATGAAACGCGCAAATATAAAACGCATATTTATCAAAACAATCTGAAATACATCATTAATAAATTAGTTATGTTTGAAATTAACTTTGATTTATTAGGCTTAAGTAAAGACCAAAAAACAAATTTTAATATAAAAATGTAAAGAGAATTTTTTTTTTACTTGTAAACTATAATTTATATTTTTGTTCTTGTGTTGGTGTACAGTTCAAAATGATTTATATAAAACTTAAATGATTATAATTATCTTGATGCATGGAGCTATTTTGTTGTGTTTTTTTTAATCTAATAAAAACATATACGTATTTATTGTAATTTATATATTTGCAAGCTTTTTTTTGTGGTGTACCGCGGAATTATCGAAAAAAACGTTGTTGTGCCTTGGAAGATAAAAGGTTGCGGAGCTCTGGTCTAGAGTTTCGACAAAATCTAGAGTTCGGAAAAAATTCCTGGCAGATGAAATGGAAAGGGACTCACGTTTACTTAAATAAAAACTCATCATCCTAGGATTATAGATAACAGCTGTACGGGAAATTAACGAAAGACTAAACAAAAATGAGATGATGTTCTTAATGCGTAAGTAAAAGGATCTCTGAAGTGACAGCTTCACCAAAATTATCTTCATGTGTATTCTTTATACTTTGGAAGCTGTTTTATGTTATTTGAGTTATCTGAGAACTAACTGCTATAGATACACTTTGTTCTCGAAAGAACAGCTTTACCCAATAGAATAATTTCAGTTGCTCGAACTGAAAGAAGAAACTGAAGTTATAAAGACCAAATAATTGAAAATTTTGAGAAAACTGCTCGTTCTCATAAAAGTATTTAAAAAATAGGGAAGTTAATGATAACCTTACAAAGTATTTCACTACACATTCATGTTTACTTTAACAGGACTTCGATCTACAAATCTGAGAACAGTGTATATTGAATTTGCTTATTCTAGTAGTGTAGAAATAACATTAAATATTCTCTTTTTAAAATAGTTTTTATCAGTTTAAGCTGTAATTAACTTTCAGGTATATAGAAAGACAACCTACAAATTTAAAAGCATTTGAAATATCGATATTAATTAAACATAAAATCCTAATTCATAGATAGATAAAGTTATCTAAATTTCACCAGGACATAAAAGAGTTAAAAATTAAAGAGTACACGATATTAACGTTCAATAAATACTGAACGTGCTGCATACTTCAACCAGCTTTTCTATTATTCATTTTACTACAGAAAGAAAATTTTTATACTGTTCTAGAACTTCAACCACAAACATAATTTTTTTCTACTTACGAATCGAATTCCATTAAACACATTTATTCGAACGCTAACATTTCAAAAATCGTTTGCGTAACAGGAAACAAAGTATTGCCAACCGGCAAGAAAGAAAAGAGAAATTAGAGATTTCCATGTTACACGGAATATAGTAAAAAAGACAGATCTTTTTCATCCGTAAAGTACTCGAGAATCTAAATTTAGAGGATCTGTAAAAACCTGATAGGGAAAAGTTGTCACGTGTCTGAAGTGAAGGGACTTGGAAAAAAATGTCCATTCATTCGTGCACGTTAAGGAAGCGATAGATGACTTTCTATGTCCTGTTTAGAAACACGTTTAAAATATGCTCACTGTTACTGAATTTGAAACTTTTCTTTTTTTGTTTTACTTTTTCAGGTAACGCATTATGTTCTCTTAGTTCAATATTAGATCGTTGAAAAGTAAAATAGACAGATGTAACTAGATTTAGAAAATATGACGGTAAATATCAACAATTTTTAATTTCAAAAACGTTTACAAGACAGAATTAAATAACTTGGAGGGCTGGCATTCATCGCAGACTGATAAAACAGGGGTTCTTATTTGTAAAGTTCTGCTGTTTGTTTAAGGTGACTGTCTACGTTGAAAATGTCATTTTTTTACTATTTTGGTCAAGTTCATTTTTTGCAAGAATCGTGTAATTCAATTTTTTCTCTTTGCAAAACTGTTTTGATTTTCATTCTACATCAATTAGAAGCAGAGTTATAGCTATTTTAAAAACATCTTCTGCTACAAAATTGAAGTGACAAACAACTTTATATGCGTTTTTCTCAGAATTATGTTTTTTAGCACAAATCTCTACGGTTATCATGATATCTCACATAATAATGTATATAATTTGATAAAATTTTCAGGAAATGTTTTAGATGCTATTGTTAATGAAATGACGTACAATAAATGGTGTACAATAAATTGTTTTTTATTTGGGGCTGCTTTTATAAGGAAAGGAATGACGAATCGGGGGAAAATTTTCATGTTGGAGCATAAAACTGCGTGTATTATTTTTGTATTTTAAAATTTCTCTTAGATTGTAGGTCATGTTTAAGATAACTGTCATATGTATCATGCGTGAGAAGGAAATTAAAATAGTAGCATTAGGATTTTGTGCAGAGTGATAAGCGTTTTAGCTAAATTTCGTTAAAAATTACTTCAAATTGACCAGTTTATAAAAAAGTATGCTATTTACAGGTAAGTTATGCTCCTTTTTTTAATTTTTAAGAGCTATTTTACCATAAAAGAACAAAAAAATTCCTTTAAAGAATTATTTAAAAAAAAATTTGACTCCGAACGTAGGCAGTCACCTTAAGGCGTAACAAAGACAAAGAAAAAACAATCAGGTAGAAATTTTATTCATAGAGGCAATAAATCAAAGCAGAAGAGAGCACGAGTTCAAAGAAAATCATCGTTTCAACGAAGTTTTCAATTTTTAAGGATGAGTTACGAAACTGCTTTTGCTGAAAATACAAATCTCAAACAGCGAGAAAAATATTCTGAAGGATAAATAGGGGTGAGTGAAATATCATATTTGCTTGGCTCTTAATTTCTATACTTTGTGCTCTGAAACGGTATCAAAGACCGTCTAGGAAAAAAAAAATCACATTTAATTATAAAATGATTTCTAACCCCTAGAAAAAAACGAGGGAAGCTGTGATTAACATTTTAACATCTAACATATTCACATCTAATATATTCACAAAAAGAAACTGAAAAATTTAATGACATGATATTTACACTGAATACTTTCAATGGGAGAGATGATCAGGCCTACCTTTTTCGGCCACAGTCGTCTTTTTCAGCTTTCTTCGAGTCGTCACCCAGGACCCGACGTTTTTTCAGATTCTCTCAGAGTCTTAATCCCGTTCTTAAAACATAAACTCCATTTTTTCTAACCCCCCTCTCCTTTGTATAAATTATTAGTGGGCTTCGAGAACTAACTGGAACCGCAAATAGAGTTGAACCCACCCATGAATCACTCCCTCTCTAAAAACTTTCATAAGTTGTGGTTCATTCTGATGGCCTTTGCTCCAACCTCAAACAGGAGGCAAAAATCCAAAAACCTTACATTGGTAGGTTCTCTATCCTTAGCGCCTGGGCTTTGGACCCCGCAGCTTTTTCTGGAAGCCTAGGAAAAAACTTGAGAGAACAGAAGCACCCTCGTGGTTTTTTTGATTATTAGTCAAAAGGTGGACTTCTACGATTACCCAAAGTGTCCGAAAAAATGGCAACGTTGTGAGGACACAGATTTTCTTCTTACAACAATTACATCCATAAAAATTCATAAGTACGATTCAAACTGATTCTTAAAGTGTAAAAAAAAAAAAAGCTGCAAGATTGTCTTAGGAGGACGTGAATGTGCCACTCACCTAAAACGGTATGTCCTGGAGTTGGAAGTGAGGTCACGTTGAACGGCTCGTGATGCCCAGCAACGTAGTGAGTCCTTCGATGCGAGTGAATCACTGCTATCTGCATCAGAGTCACGAAAATCAAAGAGAAGACGAACAGTAGCAGAAGTATAGATGGCAAAATCCTCAGAATCCGCTTGAAGGTGCACCGGACTAGGGGGCGGACCAGAGGAACTCGGATGCGGATCATGGCCATCGCGACAGCAGCTCTGGTACCGCTCTGTCCCGACAGTTTACCATAGCCTCCCGCCTGTCCTCCGGGACCCCATGACCTTTGCCGTAAGAGTTTGGGTGTTTCTCAAAGGGTGTCCTCATACGAAGGTTCTGCCATTCCAGCGACTTCTGTAAAGGGTCTTGTAAAAGGAGACAATGGCTTTCAGCAAGAGACCACTCTCTGAAAAACGGAATTTATCCGGCTGGCGTTTGCTATTGTTTCTTCAACCAGTCCATTTCTGTTTCGGGCGAAATGTCTCTTAACACCTACATTCTGTTCATTGTCAAAGGTGGAGTCTATGAAAACTGCTCTCAACAGCCACGCTCTGCAATTGCCAAAATGTCTTTGTTTTTCAGAAATGGCCGAACAGAAAACATTTCCGAAGATCTACTTCCATTTCGCCACTTTGTCCACAAAAAAAATGACACGTGAATGTAGATAATTGAATTCTTGAAAGTGTGCAAAATCTAGACTTGAAAATGAATCTTTAAGATGAATCAAATTTTATTAAAATATTTCCTATACTCTGAATATGTCTGTGTTTTGTTTCGCCTCAGATCGCATTCATTTCAAATTTCCTTTCCTCTTATAACATTCTCATTTTCGGGCACCTTGTACTTTTTCAGCTTTCACTTACTTCCATTATCGTTATGCAGAGTCTAATTAATATAATAGTTTCTATAAATCCAGACGAGAGAGGAAAAATTATTCTTTATAGGGAGTGTATCCTTTGGCAACGCAGCAATATGTCAGCTTTTATGAAAGCATAAAATCAACGTTCATTTGGCAGATGAAAATAATAGTATGAGAGAAAAATACTTTGAAAAGCAATTAGTGCTGTAGCACTTTCTCTTAAATATTTGGCAATTTCCGTCTATTCATACTTCCATCGATTATAAATTTGAAACTGAAGCCTCTGAGAAGCAATGTCGTGTTTTCTTCCCAATAAATCAACTTTAATGTCTTACGCTGACGTTTCCTTCAAATACTCTTAGCATTTTATTTCCATTAATCACCTTGAGACTGCAAAAGTTACTCAAAAATCCGTTATGGGATTATGAAAAATTATTCACTGGTCCATCATCAGCAGCAATAAATCACATTCATTTTTTATCGAATACCTGCCGCCTTGAGTGACACTTAATTAATAATTGTAATGGTTATGATCTTAATCGGTTATAAATAAATATATTTACATATAATGACAAAAATAGATTGATTCGAGATAGTTTTCTGCCTATATACACTCACTTTCTCTTTTGTATTATTCAGTTCTAGTCAAATTGTCCTAATAACCGAATTTTTACACCTCAATAAAAGATATTAGTAAAATAAAGGGTTTATTCAAATTACTTCGTGCTGTCATAAAGAAATCTTTGCAGAATATTTGAAATTTCTTAAAGATGTATTTTATTACATATGATCTATTATATAAGTGGAAGATATAATTTCTTTTGTATTGCTTTCCACAACATATTCGATATTGACTCGATATTTATTCGATATTTATGGTAAAGTTTGACGCCTTTGTTTCAATTAACAACGTTTTTGTTATGTATACGAGATTTTGAAACGAGTTGTTTCTCACTTTATGTGTGTGTGTGAAAAGAGAAGTTACACGTTTTCTTTCCTTAAATATTTCTACTTTTATGTTTTCTTCAGAGATGTATATTTCAAAGAGGGTTTGTAGAAAAAAGATATAGGATTTTATGTACAAAATTCTAAGGCATTCCAACTATAGTTCTATTTTTTGCACGACGCGATATCTGAGTGATATCGCACAAAAAGAGAAGTTTTATTTACACCCCGAGATATTTAAAATAGGTGATACGTAGTACTTTGAGAACAGTAAAAACTCTTATCTACATATGAAAAAAAAGCACACCTTCCCCACTACCTTTTCAGTCTTTTGCTGTGCAAGATGTTACTGAAGTGAAGATATATTTTTACATCAGAGTTCATACTGATATTTCTGAAACAGCTTTGACCCAGCGTCAAACTTTGCTTGAATTCGAAAGGGAATTGTTGAGCTTTGTGACATGTCTTTTATTGCTAACGGAAGCAGTCCGCCAATTGAAATGGTTGCTAACTCCCATCTTTCGCTACTTGTGCGAGTTGCTGTATGGTAATTATCACAGGTTTTGCCCAGCTGTCTTCGTTAAGGATTTCATAGCAGATTCTCTTTAAACTGACTTCCTATATTCTAACAGAATTTCCGCCATGATCCGATATCAGCCGTGCAGTATCCCACTTTCTAAAGAGATCTACGAGGAATTTTTTTTTCTACGAATGTAAGCTTCGGATATGGAAAATAGTTGGATCTTGCATCGAATGAGAGAAGCAGAGAACATTCCAATCGCTAGGGCTTCTTTTCAATCATTCTTGCTTGAACAGATCGCAGTTTATAGCAAGATAAATATTCGAAAACAGGTTTCGACAAAGAATTGATTTTCCAGAGTCCGTAGGCTTTACTTAGCACATATTGTACCTGAAAAAAGGAAACAAAAATTATGTGTATATATATATATACTAGCTGAAAATTCGCACTTCGCTACGGAGTACATTAAAATTAAATACAACGGTCAATGTATGCCATTAATGCCAAAAAAAATAAATAAATATATATATTTATAATAAATACGACAATCAATATATACAATTGATGTACAAAAAAAATATATATATTTGTAAAAAAATCGTAAGGGATATTTTTATAGACAAAATAATGTCCAATCGTCTGCCGCATTAGTAAGAAAAAAAAATATTTTTTTGTCTATTTAGTTGTTATGCACGTGACGATAAATTTATTTAAAGTACCGTAAAAAGAAATCACGTGATCGGCATTTAATAAATTAAATTCTAAAAATTAATCTTTAAAAATTCACCAAAAATAAGAAAATGGAGGTAAAGATTCGAAAAAGATCTCATTTTAAAGGAATTTTTAGGATCTTTCTCGTGGTGTAAATTTTATAACGCTCAATTTATTATTTTAAATGCAAACTTAAAAACAGTTACTAAATCAGCTCAAAAATTTAATTTAAAAAATCTAAGAAGAATTTTTTAAAAATCTTCCTTAGTGCACCCCTACACAATAAGAAGAATCGCCATGCAAAATTTCAGCCCTTTAGGTCCAGCGGTTTGGTCTGTGCGTTGTATGTCAGTCAGTCACGGAACTGTTTTATATATATAGATAAGACAAAATCTTTCTAAAAATTTGTGTTCCCCATGAAATCTTTATACTTACAATATTATTATAACAAATAAGACTGTTTTAAAATGACTAAAATATTTTACTCGATCAAATGTTTAAAAAACAATTTATATATTAAGGAATACGGCAGACATTTATTTAAAAAAAATATTTCAGGTAGTCTCCTCTAACGAAATTACCACGTGTTATTAACGTAGGATTATTTACTTTTTGCTTACCTCTTTTTTTTAACGCATTTTGGTACTTTTCTGTTTTACCGTTTACTGCTACAGGGTTTGGCACGCTGCCAAAATTATAACTCGCGACGCCGGACAATTTATTTATCTCCGAAGGACTGTTATTGAGGAACGTAATCCTACGTTAAAAAAAGGTATTTATTTAAAGTTTCAATACAGCGTAACGTAACATATTTACTTAACCCTCTGAATGATTCAGGCGGATTTTTTTCGTTACCTACTTTCAATTGGGAGAAAGCTTTTTTTTTTTTTCTTTCTTTAAATTACTGCATTCTCTAGTTCAGGGTTTCCTAAACTTTTTCTGCGATGTAAATCCTGAAATTTTAACGGAACACCTTATTTTTTTTGTAAGGTATGTAATAACACATCGTCAGTAAAAATTTTTTTTTTAAATGAGAAAAAAATTAATTATTTATTTAGTATTTAGTAATTATTTAAATTTTAAAACATTACACGTAAAATAGAATAAAGTTTTTAATGACTTGTTGGGTCCTTGAATTGCAAATACTCTTGATATCAGGCAGATAATAACTCCGCCAAACATGACCATGTCTAATTAAAATAACCATACGCATGAATACTTAATTTTTAAGACATTTTAAAGCATTAATCCATCAAACATGTTTGAATTTCTTGTAGCCGTTGCAGGGTATAAAACAATACCAGGTTTTCGCGAAACACCTATTAACTTTCCGGGGAACACCAGTGTTCCGTGGAACATAGTTTGGGAAACTATGTTCTAGTTGGTGTCAAAAAGCCAAAAACGGACCTCTCAGGCATTTTTTAATACTCAAGGGGAGGATGTGGCAGTTCGTCAAAAACGCTTTTCAAGCTGTCCCTTCGAACGTTACACGGAGATTTTAAAGTCGAACGTTTAAAATACTAGAATATTCTGACATAGACGTGTAGAAAACTTCATTCCTGATTCAATACGGATCTATAAATGTTAAAAATTCTTTCAGTTTTACCCCCGAATACCGAACCAACAAATTAGTGACACGATCATGTTCAAAGGGAATATATTGAAGAATCAATCATTATATATATAATAGCCGTTGTCTCTGTATAACACTTCCGGGCTGTACTCATCTTTCAATTGAAAGCCCTCAGTAAACAAACAGCCGGTTAGGCTTAATTTCAATTTCAGATGTGGATCAGAATTTTTTCTTACCTGAAAACTAATATCTTCTCCATCAAATCACGTTTGTTCAGCAGATATTTTTCTATAAAACATTCAGAACTAAAAAAAATTGGATGCTTTTAGCTGTATATTTAACAGTTTTTAAAAATCTGTTTACTTTTGCGATGAATTCTGAAAGCAAACAAACTTGAATATGAAGGAATCAAGTAGCTCAAGTATTCATATCGCGTAGTGAGCTGTAAAAAACTGGATGGCAGTCTACTACTCCAATCGCATGAAAAACTAACTAAATAAAAAATAATGAAAGGGTTTGCTTTTACAAGGTGTGGATTAAATGCAATATTGTTAGATAATTCGGGATATTTTTTAACTTTCATATACTTCTTCCATTATGACGTCATTATTAGTATTATGACGTCAAAATGACGGGTTACCTTCTAGTGTTTTAGTATTTACGTAAGTTTTCCTGATTTATCCACATGAAATATTTTGAAATATTAAACAGAAGAGGAAAGAAGTTTTTTGTTTATTGACAGGAAATTACCTTCCAGTTAGCTATTCTGAAATACACGCGCAGACTGAAGTTGAAAAGAATAGAAAAGAGACTAGCCTAATGTGTCTGCTGATTATCTAATTAGTAAAGAATTAAATTTTAGCTAACGTGAGATCGCCCTATGTGACAAACTTCTTGTACTTTAATGTAGAGTGTAGAATAATTAACAGTATTTATTAATATAATAAGGATAGCGAGATAATACACCCAGCCACGTGGCGCGTATGGAATCATAACCTATGGGGGAGATTGGTAATTTTATCTCTTTATACGTTTAAAGAAACGGATTTAACCCATTTACAAACTTATTTCTGACATTAGCAATTAAAATATTTTTAAAAGATAGTTTCTCTTTAATATTTTATCCTTCTACTGCCAAAATCAAGTCACACAATAACGAGAAAAAATAATTTGTTCTAAATGATAGGTTGAAAATAGTATGTTTAAATTCAAGATTTTGCTTTTGAAAGACTGTTCTTGCTTTTTATGACCGGCAGGTGGCTTTTGCTTTTTGTTAGGAAAAGTTTCTTCAAATTATTCATGGAGCAATGGTTGTTCATACATTTAAGATGCTAAAACAAGCAAGATTCTAGATTCAATTACGTTCACTCTAATATATTTCGAAGTACCTGAAACGATAAAAAACCGCAGACTCATCTGTCTGATGTACAATTATTGCAGATTGGACCATTCATAGATGTTTCAATTATACAACAGAAAATGTAAACAGAAAGAGACAGAAAGAAGAGACTATATTGCATCAAACAACATAGTTTTCTTTCTGTCTTTCTGAACACAATTCGTAACTGAATTTTTTATAACAAAAAAATTTTCTAATGGCAAGCAATAAACAAAAACAAGAAGGAAGAAGGTACAAGAAAATAGACAAGAAGAAGAAAAAAAGTCCAATTTCAAGCAATAAACAAAAACAACAAGAAAGAAGGTGCAAGAAAATAGACAACAAGAAAAAAAAGTCTAATGGCAAGCAATAAACAAAAACAACAAGGAAGAAGGTGCAAGAAAATAGACAACAAGAAAAAAAAGTCTAATGGCAAGCAATAAACAAAATCAACAAGGAAGAAGGTGCAAAAAAAAATAGACAACAATAAAAATAATTCTAATGGCAAGCAATAAACAAAAACAACAAGGAAGAAGGTGCAAGAAAATAGACAACAAGAAAAAAAAGTCTAATGGCAAGCAATAAACAAAATCAACAAGGAAGAAGGTGCAAAAAAAATAGACAACAATAAAAAAAAGTCTAATGGCAAGCGATAGGCAAAAACAACAAGGAAGAAGGTACAAGAAAATAGACAAGAAGAAGAAAAAACGTCCAATGGCAAGCAATAAATAAAAACAACAAGGAAGAAGGTACAAGAAAACAGACAACAAGAAAAAAAAGTCTAAGGGCAAGCAATAAACAAAATCAACAAGGAAGAAGGTGCAAAAAAAATTGACAACAATAAAAACAAGTCTAATGGCAAGCGATAAACAAAAACAACAAGGAAGAAGGTGCAAAAAAAATAGACAACAATAAAAAAATGTCTAATGGCAAGCAATAAACAAAAACAGCAAGGAAGAAGGTACAATCAAATAGACAACAAGAAAAAAGTAAAACGAAGAAGGAAACAAGAACGTATGAAATGTTCAATGCTCTTGCCTCCCAATATCGGCTGCAGAGATCCCGAGCCAACAGTGCCTCGTAGGTCTGATGGAAGGAAATGTCCATAACTTGTGGTTTACCACAAATAGGGCAGAAAGAACTCTCAAAAATTTCCAAGCGATTCAGATGTTTAGCCAAACAGTCACGACCAGTAAAAAGCCGGATCATGGCTACCGAATCATTCCTTGGAAAATCTGGAATGTATGCACTAGTAACAACCCATACCTTTTTAGTATTTCTACCAATTAATTCTTGATAACATAGGTCTTTCAATTTTTTAATAACAAAAAATAAAATCAGCCTTTGAAGGTTTCCGGTAGCTTACTTCTTTTAATATTATCTACAGGTCTGAAAATCTTGATACATTTAATCGGAGAAATCCCGTATTTATTTAATAAGATACAGTCGTAGGATTTCCGGAAACATCAGGTAGGTATGCATTTTAACATTTAATATCCGTAAGTGTTTCTATACGATGATAACTAGTTACACTTCTATTCCCAGTGGAACAAATCTGTAATACGGCCAAATATCCTCTAATGTGATATGTCAATAAATGGACTCTGTGAAAGAGATTTTAATGGTACATAGTCTCAAGTACATTTGTCAGACTGATGGCGTTAAGCACATATCCTAGTAGTTTAAATATCGTTAAATAGTTATGGTTTATCACACAATCGGTGCTGATAAAAATAAAGGAGCATTCTTAAGTGGGCACTCGAACACTCGAAAATTCTGAGAGCCAGATAGAGAGTTTTGTTCAAATTTACTTT
This sequence comes from Dolomedes plantarius, assembly GCA_907164885.2. Classification (NCBI taxonomy): domain Eukaryota; kingdom Metazoa; phylum Arthropoda; class Arachnida; order Araneae; family Dolomedidae; genus Dolomedes; species Dolomedes plantarius. Next base: position 195,498,932 of record OU015496.1, on the reverse strand, counting down.
GCACTTCGCATATCAAGACAAATAAAATAAAATAAAATTGATTTCATAGACATTCAGATGGCTTACAACTGCGAAGAAAACTGAAGTAGAATCGTCACTTATGTTACTCATGCCAAAGGTTAAGTATAAAGAATTGCCGTACACCATAACCCTCATTTATTATTGTAAAAAATTTTAAACCAAGTGATTTTTTTAAAACTTCAAATCGATGATTTGGAAATTTTATTTAGTTACTAGCCCATTATAAGTGCAAATAACCTTTAACAAAATTCGGTGTTTATGTAAAGAAAATATTAAATTTAAATTTTTAAAATAACATAATTAAATTAACTTAAAATGTCCCATCCTCCTGATATTTTCTCCATTCAGTACAGTAATTTCTTGTTATAAGATACCCTCCATAGCGTTAAATCTATCTTAGGAATAATTAAAAACTTTCAGTGCCCTTTATATTTAAGTTTTATTTTCATACAAAAGTATTTTAAATACCATAAATCATCTAAATGCTTGTAAAATTTTACACAAGTGACATCTGTATTACATTTTATTCCAGAACATTTATTATATATATATATAACCTACACAGTAGGCATTTCTTACTTTGAGAAAATTCGCTCAACGACAACCAGATTCTGTTGGCTACTCTTTTATAAGAAACCCTCACAGGCGAACCAACACTACTCCCTATGAGGGGACATCACAGCTCCCATGCCTTACACAGGATTCAATCCCTAGCCCACTTTGTGGCAGCTTGCTATGCTCACGTGCACGGTCAGATTTGGAGATGCATTTAGAGTGCAAAGTATCAATTCGAAGCGAATGCGGCATTTAGAAATGCGCATTTCAAACATAAAGAGCTTGAATATTGTGAAAATGCAATTGAAATGTATTAAAAGTTTTATCAACGAAGGTAATTTGTTGACGTAGTATTACGTTCCTCAAAAACGGTCTTGCGGAGAGAAAAAAAAATTGTCCTGCGTCACGAGTTATAATTTTAGCAACGCGCCAAATCCAGTAGCACTAAACAGTTAAACTGAAAAGTACCAAAATGCGTAAAAAAGGGTAAGCAAACGATGAGTAATCCTACGTTAATAACCGGCGGTAGTTTCGTTAGAGGAGATTACCTGAAATATTTTTTTACTAAAAATGTATTTTCTGAAAACGGTTTATTTTGAATACTTTTAAATATACGAGATATTGTTATATAACTACGCTTACAGTGTTTGGAAATCTATATATATAAAACAGTTCCTTAACTGACTCATTCATTCACTGACTGACTGACTGACTGACATACAACGCACAGACCAAACCGCTGGACCTAAAGGGCTGAAATTTTGCATGGCGATTCTTCTAATAGTGTAGGGGTGCACTAAGAAAGATTTTTCAAAAATTCTTCTTAGAGTTTTTTAAATTAAATTTTTAAGCTGTTTTTTAAACTTTTTTTACGTTTGCATTTAAAATAATGCATTGAGGGTTATAAAATTTATATCACGAGAAAGATCATAAAAATTCCTTCAAAATGAAATTTTTTTCGAATTTTTACCTCCATTTCCTGATTTTTGGGGAATTTTTAAAGATTAATTTTTTAGAATTTAATTTATTAAATGCCGATCACGTGATTTCTTTTACTGGTACTTTCAATAAATTTATCGTCACGTGCGTAACAACTAAATAGACAAAAAAAACCCATTTTTTCTTTCTAATGCAGCAGACGATTGGATATTATACAAAAAAATAAATATTCCTTATGATTTTTTTATAAATATATATATATATATAAATATTTTTTTACATCAATTGTATATATTGATCGTCTCATTTATCTATATAAATAAAAATGTAAATGTTCGTTTGTTCAAAACCTCAAATCTCCGAAACTTCTTCACCGATTTCTTTGAAATTTGGACACAACGTTGCATTCGAATACGTGAGTGTTTATATATACCTATTATATAGATGCCACCCCTTTGACAGGTATAAACATGCTTTTTTTTAAACACATGCTATACTAAATATTTTACGGCAAACGAGAAATGTCTTTCCTTTCCCCCTCAGAACAGAAATTTGTGACGGTGGGGTACGACCCCACTATCAGCAGACCTCACAGGTCATAAAGTACGCAGGATTCGTTCTAGACACAATCGGTGATCTAAAAGACGATCGAAGAGATAAGAGAACGCACATGGCTGAAGATATTTTCCTTCGAATACGCGAGGAATGAAGATTTGTGATTAGAAATCGCGAACAAAATTCTCAATAATTTGGGAATGCCATCACCGAATCGATCTGCTGATGCTTCGTTCGATGTAGAATTGCGTCGTGAACAAAATTGCAACACGGGTGATCTTTTGTCGTATGTGCAATCAAATGTTCCTAAGCTAACGTTTGAGCAAAAAGGTATTTACGATCAAATAATGCAAACTGTCAGTAACGGGGTTGGAGAAATCTTCTTAGATGGGCCAAGAGGAACTGGTAAAACGTTCTTAATTAGATTGATTCTGGCAGCAATTCGATCCCAAAATGACATAGCCTTAGCTCTTGCGTCGTCCGGAATAGTATGACGAATTAAAATAATTCGCACAATTAAAATATACGCTGCAAACGGCTGGAATTTGTCGCAGCTGACCGACACGCCCCCCCCCCTTTAACGTATAGCAGGTGACGGCGAGCTGGAACGAAAGGAACACAAAGCGGTTGGAAAAACATGACATCTAGGCGGAACAGAAATTCGCCACGGTGCTCCAGATTAATGACGCAGGCCCACCGGGAAGCCGGGAAATCACGAAAATTTCAGCTTGCCTGCCAGCAAATCGAAGTCTAAAAATGACATCACGATTAGCAGATCCAATAAGAGACGAGTTCTCTGGACGGAGCGAGAGAGTCCAAAATTAGAGGAGCGAGAAAAAGTTAGTTAGCGATCTGCTAAGCTGTGGTAGACTCCTCCGACCATCCAGGGTCGAAAGAAAAGGCTATACGCGGACTTGCGTAGTCGGCGGCTTATTTTCTCACGAAGATAACTTTTAGCTTCGGCTAGGAAGCTTGGTTACATTTCGACGAGGTCTCAAGACGAGATCATCAAGTCCGGATCATCTTGATCCTATAAAGTGCCTCGCAGTCATCCGCCCTGCAGGGAGCGAAAATCGAGGGACTTGCTCTAATTTTAATGAACTATTCGAGAATATTGAATTAGCGAAACTTCAGGTGGTAACTCCTCCTAACGGACTCAGTCGTCATCTTAGAGGACTATCATTAACTGTGTAACTGATCATCAATCTCCAAATTTTCTCCTCCGAATTGAAATAAATTCGTCGATTTTAATTTATTTGGCTGTGATTTTTTGTTGATTCGATTGCTACCTCGATCAACGCGTTACAATAGCTGCGACATTGCTACCAGGTGGAAGAACTGCACATTCCGCTTTGAAATTGCCATTGAAAATGCAATTCATTGAAACTCCCTCGTACAACATTTCCAAAGCATCCGGTATGGTAGAAGTATTGCAGAAAAGCAAACTTATTGTTTGGAATGAATGTACAATGGCACACAAAAAAATCTCTCGAGGCTCTTGATCGATCATCGCAAGATTTGCGTGGAAACATCAGACCATTTGGGAACGCATGAATATTGCTTGCAGGAGATTTCAGGCAAACATTACTTATAATTCCTCGATCGACACCAGCAGACGAAATAAATGCTTGCCTGAAATATTCTACTTTGTGTCGACAATGTAAAGATGTTGAAATTATCTACAAATATGCGTGTCCATCTGCAAAACGATCGATCAGCTGAGTTATTCTCACATCAATTGCTGGAAATTTGGAACGGAAAGGTGCCGGTTGATCTGACATCAGTACGAATTTCATTGCCTCATAACTTCTGCAATTTAGTATCGTCAAAAGAAGAATTGGTTGAAAAAGTATTTCCCAATATTCAAACCAATTATAAGAATCATGATTGGATGAGTGAACGAGCTATTCTTGCCGCCAAGAACAAAGACGTCTACGAACTTAACAATATCATTCAGTATAAGATTCAACGCGAGGCAGTCACACACATGTCCGTCGACACTGTTGTGGAAGCAGATGAAGCGGTTCATTATCCAACAGAATTTTTGAATTCATTCGATCTGCCAGGGATGCCACCACACGTACTGCAAATCAAAATCGGCTTGCCAATTATAATGTTGCAAAATATCAACCAACCAAAGCTTTGCAACGCTACGCGGCTTGCAGTAAAAAAATTACTGAGCAACGTCGTAGAAGGAACAATCTTGACAGGACCATTCAAAGGTGAAGATGTCCTCATTCCTCGCATTCCCATGATTCCAACGGATATGCCATTAAAATGTATGAGATTGCAATTCCCAATTTGATTGGCGTTTGCAATCACCATCAATACAGTTCAGGCCAATCTTTACAATTCTGCGGGTTAGATTTAGACACGGATTGTTTCTCACATGGACAATTATATGTTGCGTGTTCTAGAGTCGGAAAACCAGACAATCTATATATCTGCACAGACTATGGAACAACAAAAAATATTGTATACCCACAAGTATTGTAAAATTAAACATTTTTAAAATTTTTTTTTATTTCCAATTCAGCGGGCGAAGGGGAACGCAATTCTTTCGCCAAGATATTACATAAAACAAGCAAGTACTAAAAACTGAACTATAAAATATGTTGCGGTGGGTAACGTTACTCGCGTCCGTAGCATACTTTAAGCTACACGTGCCCAGGGCCCGACTTAGCCTAATTGGGGCCCGGGGCAAAAACTTCTTTGGGACCCCCTCTGCTTCACTACTTCAGTAATGAAGAACTTAATACTTAATACTAAACTTTCTATTCGATTTGGGGGCCCCCTCTGATGTGGGGGGCCCGGGGCAACTGCCCCGTATGCCCCTGCCTTAGTCAGGCCGTGCACGTGCCCCCTGGGTAGGGCTAATTGAGTAACAGCTTTGCAGTCTTTATAAATTAAACATATTAGAAACGTGCTTTCTCTTTTCTTTCTTTTCCATTTAACCAGACTGGGCCACAGCAACGCGTGGCCGGGTACAGCTAGTTATAAATATATATATTTATTTTTTTGTCATTAATTGCATACGTTGACCGTTGTATTTAATTTGAATGTACTCCGTAGCGAAGCGCGGGTTTTCAGCTAGTAAGTGCATATACTAGCTACGCTTTTTGAACCCCCCTGCCCTCGTTTAATACAGCAAAGTCCCTCGTATCGGATGGGTTATTTAAAAAGCATTAGGTCGCAAGATCCAAAATTTCGTATAATTAATTATGTATGCGCAAGTACTGGTCATAATTCCTGCATTTCGTTACAAGTTGTCAGGTCTCCAGATATTGCGCAAAATATTGCGTCTCCCATCTCGCCGCGCTGAACCAGTCGGCGTGTGTGAGGGGGAACGCTTGTTCATTAAGATATTCTCAGAGTGGAACAGATCGCATTAGAGGAGCACTTCGTTACAACCGAAGGTAAAACGGGAAAACTTTTAATCTCTAGACGTTTGGATGATTAAATGACTCGGTTCTGGACGTTACCGAATGCATTTGCACTTGGACGTTGAATTTCCGAAATTTATTCGGATCTTGTTTGGATATTTAATGGACGATGGGAATAGAAGCCGGGGAGTTGATCAAAGGATCGACCCGTTTTGGTGAAGGTAAAGGAAACTAATTACATGCATTTGATGCACAACATCATGGAGTATGTCTATTGTTCCACGAAGGGGCGTTCGCAAATACAAGGTGCGCCCATAAAGTAACCGGACAATTTTTTTTATAAAAAAAGAAAAATATTACTCACCTTCAAATAAATTTATCTCCTTCAAAATAATCGCCAAAGGAGACTATACAATTTTTCTAACGTTTCTTCAAGTCATAGAAACACTGTTTGTAGCTGGCGTTGGAACTAACCGTTCGCAAAATACGCCCAACATTTGATTTTATATCCGAGAAGTTTTCAAATCTCTGTCCTTTCATGGATTTTGCATTTTTCGATTACAAAGGACTTATTTACCACGAATTTGTTCCTGAAAATCAAACAATTAATCAATATTTTTACGAGGAGGTGCTTTTTCGATTAAGAAACAGGATAAGGCGAGTTAGGAAGGAACTGTTTGATTCTGGGCAATGGTTTCTTTTACACGATAATGCTAGGCCCCATACAGCAATTTCTGTACAACAATATCTTTCTAAGCATTCGATTACAGTTATAAATCACCCACCATATTCTTATCGCCAGCTGATTTTTTTTCCTTTTTCCGAAGCTTAAGATGGCCGTGAAAGAACAGATATTTAAAATAGTCTCTGATATTAAATCAAATGTTACGCGTATTTTGCGAACGGTTAGTTCCAACGCCTATAAACAGTGTTTCGACGACTTGAAGAAGCGTTGAAAAAATTGTATAGACTCCTTTGGCGATTATTTTGAAGGAGATAAATTTATTTGAAGGTGAGTCATATTTTTCTTATTTATAAAAAAATGTCCGGTTACTTTATGGGCGCACCTTGTATGTTAGTAAAAGAAAATGAATTTAAAAAAAGGAGAATTTTTCACATTTATGAAAAAATTTAGAGGTAGTATACTGGCCTCGAAAGCCTTGCTTCAAAGTCCGGCTCCGGCAGACGGTCGTTATAGTGGAGAGCGAGCAGGAAAGGTATAGAATCCTACGACACACATTGAACACGCGGATAAAGTTCAGAACCGTCAAAAGACAAACGAATGAGGTCTGGAAAAGGGAATTATCCAAATAAACATGCATTTTTTGTTAAACTAACCCTTTCAGGGACAACAAACTCCCCCGTTTGCACGGATGAGATTTTTTCCCCAATTTTTTTAACTTAAAGAATCTTAAAAATTTTTTCCAAATATTGCCAAGGTTGCAAACTATTTTTACTTCTTTAAACTGACAACAGATGGCAGTAGTAACCATTTTTCTGCTCATTTAAGTGGAATACATTGAATGAAAGTGAAAAAAAGACTAGATTTAGGCGTTTGCACTGCGCAAACGGCGCTCCTGAAAGGGTTAAAACATAATCTAGAGATTCTAGAATAAAATAACCCTAAATGTAAGTTCCTACGAGGACTATGTTGCCAGATACAGCATTTTTTATGCTGTACGTGTGTAATTGAAGTTTGTTTATCGTAGAACTGAATTTTTATAACTTGCCTTCTTTTAAAGGATATCTTTAAAATTCCTTTCAAGGCATTGCAAGGAAATGCGGTGCAACGTTCCTTTTCTCAATGTTCAGTCAACTAACATCACGATTTTTCATCTAGAAAAAAAATTGAAAGAACACTTCCCCCAGGCAAAAAAAATTACTTTGGATTTTTTTGTCGAACGTTAAAATGATTGAAATTTGCATAAAATCTTAAAGAACAATTGTTCCAAAATCTTTCTTTCCTATATTCAAAGGTGAAAAAAATATTTGAATAGAGAAACAGGTTCATCTCATATATATCAAAACCTTAATTTTTTTAGGATACAAAGTTTCATATTGTCCAAATATTTTTTATATTCATAGGGATCTTATAGGAAGACACATCTGATGAAAAAATACAAAATATGTGTGATTAAAAAAATATTTCCGGTTCGGATCCCTTTAAAAAAATTAATAAATAAAAGGAAGATAACATAATTTGTCATTAGTATCCGAAATAAAAGGGCAACGTTTGTGGAATTGAATTCGAAAAATAAGAGTTCTTCACATCACTGGGATAGTCCAGTTGGCCGAATACCGGCCTTCAAGTTTGGAGAACCGGGTTTCAAATTCCTCGTTCTAAGTTGTCCATTAAGTACTTTATAATTTTGCGATACAACTAAATGACGCGCATCCTCGCGGTTAACAGGTGAAGAATTATAATTATTTCGATATTGCGCAGAAACGAACGTTTATTCGGAAGTAAGTTAACAAAGTATTCAAATGCATGCATTCGTGCTGTTCATAATCAGATATTTAGAACCAATAGTATCTAAATTTTTAGGGGTTCGAGGTACAAAATTATATCTCTTTTTTTATTTAGACGAATTTTGTTAAGATTTTAATCACGGGACGTATTTATGCGGAGTTTTCCCATTAAAATCGTTAAGGAACGATTTGAATGGGAAATGCGCGCGGGAAAACATTCAGACGCAATCACGCGTGCTTACGTTTTCTCCTCAAGTTGCGAGTTTTTCGGACACTGGTTCTTTCGCGCGCGAATACTCGTGTCATTTTAAAGGAAAAGGGAAAGAACGTGTCCGTGTAAAGGGATTCGCGCGCGATTGACCGCGTGAAACTGGCGAGTGTGAAAAACATACAGTTTTACTGGAGCGTTCAATTAATTCGTTAGTGAAAAGAAAAGACAAAACTTTTGTGCTCGAGGAATAAACAGGAAATCCATCGTAAATAAATCACAAATAGCGAGTTATGGGCTTTTTGAGCTGCCACTAAGTTTTTTGCACTGATGAAGAAGCTACTTTACAGCTTCGAAACGGCCGTATGCAAAATTGCACCTTACTGCTATTTGTGCTTTATTTACGTTGGATTTCCTGTTTATAATTCGTTAGTGTTTTAGTAATTTTGTGTTATAGAAAAGGACTTTTAAGAAGTAGAACCATTTCTGAAGCCAGTCGGGACTTCATAGTAAAAAAAAAAGTCTAAGAGGATCTTTCCGGAAGGAATTGAAGAAAGTCAGTGACAGTCAGCGTGGTGGAAGAGAAGCAGATGACGTCTACACATCTTCCCTGTGGTTCTACAATAATTTGCTGTTTACAAAAGACCAGGAACTACCTACTAGTAGTTTTACTAATGATGGTGAACCAGAGGATGGAAGCTTTAGGCCGTCTGCACACGGAGCAACTCAAAAGAAACTGATAACTGACTCAAATCACCAACCAGTAACCAGTTGAGTCGTGTGCGTGGCTCCATTCAATTACATAGGTTGCGACTCATTACGGTCTGGTTGGTGATTTGAGTCAGTTATTAGTTTCTTTTGAGTTGCCCCGTGTGCAGACGGCTTAAACGTTGACGAAACTGACCAAACTGCTATTTTGGCAAATGAACAAGGCGTGATGGAGGGTGGTGACACTGAGCAGCGTCAAAAAGTCGTAAGTTGAATTATTTTGCATTTATTTACAACTGCATATTACAGTTACATGTGAAAGCTAATAACATAGTAACTAAATACGCTAATTCTTAATCTAAGCTCTCCCCATCGCAACCATACGATCTTGCCACTCAACAATTTCCGTTGGTATTGAAATATTTTTTATAAGTTCCTCTGTTTCGTTTAGCGTGTGAACTTGTTCCAATACATGTATGTTCCCGACACGAGTATTCGCGCGCGAAAGAACGATCGTATGAAAAACTCGCAACATGGGGAGAAAACGCAAGCACGCGTGGCAAGTTTTCCCGCGCGTAATCCTGTACACTCTAAAGCACCTTTCCCTTCCTCTCCGACACCTTTACCAACACCTCCTGAACGTTCTTTAGGAGATGTTGCCTTTACACGTGCACTCTATCACGCGGGATTGTGGTTTCACGCGGGAAAGAGCGTACGTGTAAAGGGCGCTAAATACATCATGCGATATTAAAATAATTGAACCTGCAGTCTGGAGAAGGGAACAAGCGCCAAAAATTTAAATTCTTTTTTTTTTTCATACTGTTATTTGCATATAGACACTCTTTGTAAGTTGTAAAAGGCATTGGAATAGCGGGTGAATGTAAAGAATCATATATAAAATTTTAGCGAAGAAAAAATATTAAATAAGAAAGTTATTTTTGAGTTTTTTTTTTAAAATTTCCCACAAAAACAGTTTTTGGAATCGTTCCCTTCTTCAAACTGCCGATTCAATTGTGAACATCCTTACAGTGATTTTTATACAAAATTTTAACTTTAAATGTGCATTTATCTGAAAATATGATTTGCTGACTTTTTATGCACGATATCTAAAAAACTATTCAAGATAAAGGCTTGAAATTTCCTACACACATTAATGTTAACCTTCTACATAAAATGACTGAAAAACTTATCTAACGTAATACAAATTTTACAAAAGGTTTTATGAGAAAATTTTGCAAAAGAATGTCTTTTAACTGATTGGGAATTATGAAGGAAAGTAATTAAAAGATTTTAAAGCAATATGCTAAGCAAAATGTTTTCTTTGGATTAAAGTGTGTTTAATGTTAATAAATTAAAATTAACAACAGTTATGAAGCGCTCAGTGAAAATTGGTAATTATGAAAACAGGAAAACGAGTTAACTAAGTTTTCCTAATTAATTAAAATAATTTACATCAATCTAATAGTTTTGTTGCAACAAATTATGTTACACAAGAGTCCAGAAATTTTCATTCAATTTGCTTCTTTGGTTAACTTGTTAAAAATTATGAAGACTTAGTCAATTTCTAACATTTTTCGCAAGTCAAATGCGTACTCGTCCTCTTAATCTTTACAGTTCATGTTTCTTCAAATAGCAACATGAAAGAAATCATACATTGGTTTTAGACTTATTTTCTTATGCATACACCCAAAGCATCTGGAAAAACGTTGCAAGAACTAAGTGAAAAACGGTATGTGTAAGTTCCGATAGTGCTCAGCGGAGATCTTGATTCGGATTCATAAAAGAAGAAAAAATATTTTATATACTTTATGTGGGACAGATTTGGATGACCGCTCAAAATTAACCCATCTCTATCAACTCGTCACTGTAGTTCGTCCGTGGATATGGTTTTCGCTTGACATATCGAGAAAATGATTCAATAAACAATATGAGCTATTTCGGTCATCATAAACCTATTTTAAGCAATAGTGAAAACTATTGAGAACGAACGTTACAAACGTTCGTTTTAGATAAAAATATACTTTCGCTACCGCGTCCGTGTACCAGTCTCGCATGAACGACAATCGAGGTGAAAGGAATCTTTCGAAAGTCTCCTCAAAAACATGTTTTACGCACGCCGATTCTAGCTGTAAGGAAGAAGTGATCTGCGGTTTGTTTTAATACCTCCACCAACATCAACATACATATAAAAAAAATTAACGATTTGAAATTTTATTTTGAAAACATCAAATTTCGAAATGATACAAAACAGTGAATGGATAAGTACAAGTCAGATCTTGTTACGAATCTGTATATTTAAGTTGCTAAGCCGACTTTTTGGGCAGTCCGTGAGAGAAAACTACTGCGTCAATTTACTTCGTTTTGGTCTTAAACGAAAGATTGCAATCTCTAGATTTGTCAAATCTGGTTTTTGTAACCGCAATTTCAATTAATTAGCGCTAATTTACAATTAAAAATTGATTTCTGCGGCTGCTCAGTGGCATGTTAAAATCTGGCTTTAGAAACTCACTGTTTATGCGCATGCTCAGTGACATGTTCTAATGATAAACACGTTTATTCCGAAGAATTTCTCTAGATCTCTCTCTGCCATTTTTATTTTTATGATAATTATGTTTGTAAAATATAAGATTAAACCTGAAGGAAATTGTTTATTTCGCGCTGTTTAATTAGCGATAATTTACAATTAAAAAAATTGCCTTCTGAGCATGCTCAGTGACATTTTTAAATCTGGCTTTAGATACTCACTAAGCACGAGGCTGCTTAAATACATTAATTTGTCTCTGCGCATTATTATGAGTTTCAAAATTTGGCAATGATGTGTTAAGTTTAATTTATGTATTAGTACATTTATTTACTACCTAGCCTTCATGTTTTGACGTGTACCAACTAGTATAGTTTAATGATATAAACTAGAATTCGTAACCGTGTTTAAGTTTGTATGTCTCTCTTTATGACACACATCTTGATACGGGTGAGGTTAAATAATACAAGTGCTGATCTGCACTTGCCACGAGATGATATAAAAATCTTGATAGGGTTATCGTTAAATAAGAATACATAAGCATAACCAAGATTTATATGCTTGATATCTTTATCTAGATTTGTTGGTCATGTTATTTAGTTGGCCAAAAAGTTCGTTCTTCCAGTGTTTAAGTAAAAATAAAAGTCACATATTCGATTTTCACCAATAACTCTAATGAACAACCTATTCACCGTTTTTTTTTCCAATACCCTCTGCTATATTTCAGGCAACTTCATAATTTCATCTTCCCAAAACTTACACTGGACAATTCCTTTTTTAAATTTTTATGTTGCGTTTTTACTTTACTTGATTTAATATGCCGAAAATGTTGCTCATTTTCTTCAGTGTTCAATACTAAAATGGATACACAAATAATCCCTTATTAAAGTAGGTTTTTGTTTAAAATGCAAACTGGTTCGATAGCCGTCCCAAGACAACCTAACCAAATTGTTTCGAAGGACGTTAAAGACAATTTGGTGTTAGTATAGTCCTCTTACTAGAAACCTGACATTTTTGTCAACAATATAATACATATATTGCTACGAAATCAATTTAAAGATATATATTCTTGACCAATTATGATACCAAGCTTTATCCGAAAACGGTTTCGTATTATATATGCAGACGAAACTTAACTCTCAGACCTATTTTAAATGTAAATCAAATGTATGTATAATTATTACTATATTAAAAATGATGGTAAAAAAATCTTTCCCGCATGCCTATGAAAATTTCTCTGATTCATATCTCTATCCAGATATCTTGGCCACATCATGATAAAAATCTGGGTACGGAAGCAATTTAAAGATACAAGCCAATACTCATGACCAATTATGGTACCAAGTTCTATACGAAAACGGTTTAGTATTATATCTGCAGAACTCTCAAACCTATTTTGAATCTAAATCAAATGTATGTGTAATCATAACTATTTGAAAAATGATCGTGAAAACGTCTTTCCCACATGCATAGAAAACTAGATTCGCATTGAAAATGCATGTATGCAAATGTGAAAGAAGTAGATTTCTTTCGCAAAAGTAGCTAATTTAATGAGGAAAAAAACGACTAAATCTCTTTTACGAGACAGGGGCCGAAAAATATGATACAACATGCGAGCCAAACAAACATGTTTGCAGGGAAAAAATGAATACGGAAAAACTAATCAGAAGCCATCAAGATTTTATTTATTGCGTTTGCCGATGTTACGATCCCATTTTCCCGAGAACAGCGAAATAGAACTGATGGATTTCCCATGTTGTTAGTTGTTCCGCAGTTGTATGTTCTGATATTTCTTAAAAAGAGAGACTTAAGCTAATGGCATTGTTTGACGATTATTGTTCTACACGTTATTGTACATGTATCTATGAAATCAAATGAAAAAAGATATTGCAAACATTAATATACCTTTCCACTATATATATATATATATATATATATATATATATATATATATATATATATATATATATATATATATATATATATATACATATATATATATATATATATATATATATATATACATATACATATATATATATATATATATATATATATACATATATATATATATATATATACATATATATATATATATATATATATATATATATATATATATATATATATATATATATATATATATATACACACACACATATATATATATATGTATGTATAGATATATGTATGTATGTATAGATATATGTATGTATATATATATATATGTCTGTATATATATATATATATGTATGTATGAATGTATGTATGTATATATATATATATATATATATATATATATATATATACATACATACATACATATATATATATATACATACATATATCTATACATACATATATATATATATATATATATATATATATATATATACATATATATATATATATATATATATATATATATATATATATATATATATATATATATATATATATATATATATATATATATATATATAAGATATAATTAAAACAATAATGATACACCAAGATAAGCTAAAAAAGGATATTGAATTTCTGAAGCAAAAAGGAAATTTTTGAAACAACGTTTTTGTTTCAAAAATTTCCTTTTTGCTTCAGAAATTCAATATCCTTTTTTAGCTTATCTTGGTGTATCATTATTGTTTTAATTATATCTTATATAGTATTGTCTAATAATTGCAGCTTAGCGCATATTGACAATATACATATTAATGCCTATATTTATAATGTATTGGTTTTGGTGCAACACATGCTTTAAATATTTTGTTATATATATATATATATATATATATACATTGCTGGCCACCCAAATTGCAACACCAAGAAAGACAAGAGATATCACAACAAAATTTATTTTGTAGATAACATGTTGACCAAGTATCAAATGATTAAATTTATAGACTTCTGTGAAGTGTGGTTCCTGCCAAAATCAGTAGCTAGAGTAGCCGCCATTGTTGGAGATCACCGCTGCCACACGCCTCGGCATTGATTCAAAGAGACTTTGGATGAGATCTTGGGGTACAGCAGACCAAGCAGCTTCCACACGTTGCCAAAGTTGATCTGCTGTGGCAGCTGGGGATGGAATCTGGGTCAATCGTAGAGCAACCATGGACCACGTATTTTCTATCGGCGAAAGATCCGGAAAGAGAGGCGGCCAGGGAAGCAATTCAATCTGGCGATTGACGAAGAACCGTTGGACAATGCGTGCCACGTGTGGTCGCGCATTATCCTGTTGAAATATGGCTGTGGGCAAGCCCTGAAGATAAGGAAGGACAACTGGCTCCAACACCTCGGAGATGTAGCGCTGGCTGTTTAAAGTACCGGCAATGCGTACTAGAGGTGTGCGAGAGTTATATCCAATACCGCCCCATACCATAATACCCGGTGCAGGACCAGTGTGGCGGTGCATAACGCAGCTGTTCAGCATCCTCTCTTCACGGTGTCTCCAGACTCGAATGCGACCATCGTGGTGTTGCAGACAGAAGCGTGGCTCGTCAGTAAAGACAATTTGATTCCATTCTGCCGTCCACATCCTTCTGTCATCGCATCATTGGCGATGGAGACGTCTGTGGTTCTGCGTCAAGGGTAGACAAAGCAATGGACGTCTTGTGGACAGACCACTCTGCTGTAAACGACGTCGAATGGTACGCGCAGACACTGGATGATGCGTTACAGACTGCATGTGCTGTGCTATGGTTCGTGATGTCACTGAGCGATCCGTCACTACCATGCGCACAATTTGCCTGTCATCACGTGAAGTGATGCGCTGAGGTGGATGCGATCGAACACGCCGGTCCGTCGTACCCTCCTGCATCCAACGATCACATATCCGCATTACAGTTGTTTGGTTTCATCCAACACGACTACCGATTTCCCTGAAAGATAATCCACAATCTCGGTAGGCCACTATCTTTCCTCTGTCGAACTCGGATACTTGATCAAAAGATGATCGCTGTTTTAGACGAGGCATAATTGATCGTTTTTTTTAAAAAAACCACAAGAAAGACACAATTGCCGAACTTGAAATCGTCGAAACCTCCAAGCCTTAAATAGCGCTTTGAAGTGGCGCCACAGACGCGCGTGATGTGCGTCTGCGCTGAAATTCTAATCATTTGCATATCTCACCTCCGCTAATGCATGTTGTAAATTTCATGTTATTTGCATGTTTCCTTCAGGGTGTTGCATTTACAGTGGCCAGCAGTGTATATATATATATATATACCCATACATACATACATACATACATATATATATATACATACACACACACACACACATATATATATATATGTGTGTGTGTGTCTGTGTGTGTTTGAGTTAGATAGATACTGGCGTAATGATTAACTATATTAAGTCTTAATGGCCTACAGGTCTTTTGTACATGTATATATAATCAATTAAAAATGATAGTGAAAGAAACTGACATTAAATTATTTATACTGATACAGAATAAAATGTATTCTTTCTTTACAGAAATCCGCTTATAAGCGAAAATGGAGTGCATTCTAAAGATTATTATTATTAAAATAAACTGTATGTTGCATTACCTTAAATGTTTATTTTATGATGAACCTGCATACTGAAATTGCAGTTAAGGCTGCTATGTACTAAGAAAAAAATCGTATTTCCCTTTTCCTCTTCTTGCAGACTCTTGTGGTGGGAGGAGTCCAGTTGACAGTTCAAGAATTCCACCCCCCCTTAGGATTGACATTTTGAGGTATTGTAATGGCTCTCTCTCTATAGGGGGGTTAAGTGCTGCCCCCAAATTTTTATTTAAAATATATATTTTTGTCAACGATTTACAGGTACATAAACGCTGATAATCCAATAAAATTGGTATTGTCAGATAGCCTGAACTTTTCTGCAAAGCGCTACAGGATTCATTTTATAAATTTCGTCCACCGAAGGAATTTATGATCGTTTAAAACACACTATACCAGATTTCTCCCCGAATAATTTAAATTTTAAAATATTAATTGCATTTTTTTAAAAAAAAACGAAGAATGTACACAAATGTGAAATTTCTTTCTCTATGACGGAGTACAATTTAAAAAAAAATCTTTGAATCCGAGTCGGCAATCCGTGGACGAATTTTCTCCATAGGTGAACATTGAGGTGAGCGAATCCAATGGGGTTAGTACATAGCAGACTTAAAACTGTATGTTACTGTGTCCAGTGCGTATAACATTAAAGCTGGTGTCTACTAACCCTGTTGGATTCACTCACCTCAGTGTTAATCTATGGAGAAAATGTGTCTACTATTGACAGCTACATAAATGCTAATAATCCAATAAAAATAGTGTTTTCCAGTAGCCTGAACTTTTCTGCATCTTGCAACAAGATTCATTTTATAAATATCGTCCACCAAAGGAATGTATGAGCGTTCAAAACATACTATACCAGATTATTTTCCAAGAATAAAATAAATTTAAAAACATTATTTGCATTTGAGAAAAACGAAAAATGACCCATGGTGTAAAATCTCTTTCTCTATTACGGAGTACAATTTAAAAAAAATTATTCCAAGTCGGCAATCCTTGGGCACATTTTCTCCATAGGTACTCCATAGGTATCATGTCATAAATCAGTATCATGCATATATTTATATACACAAAATATGTGCTTACACCACAAAAGTTTTTAATAATCTGTGATGGAACAAAAAATTAATTAATTTAACTCTATATAAACGAAATTTTCACTAAACTTATTTTTTAAAAAATTAAATCCTTTAAACAATAAATGTACCAAACTACTAGACATCTCAGTAAGAAAAATAAAAGGGTAAAATATATCAACAAACATTTATAAACTATGCATAGTAAATATCCTAGTGCTTAAAATGATTTACTCCATTTTAATGTTTTATTAAGAGATCGATAAAGCATCAATCAGCCGGAAAGTATTTAATATCTTGTGGGGGATTACATACTTAATTCACTTTATTTTCTTTTATTTACTCACGTTTCATCATCGATTATTCATGCTTATACCCTCATCGATATACTTACGGCTAATTCCTCATGAATGCATTTATGATTATATCATCTTCAATGACTTTATAGCTAATTTATCAAAAATGTATTCCTTGCTAATCCAACATCAACGTACCTCTTATTCATCAATAATGTATCACGATTTCATCATCAACCCTTTTACGGCTAATTCCCCGTCACCCTATTTATAGCTGATTCCTCATCAAGATATTTATAGTAGATTCCGCATAAACATAATTAATGTTAATTCATCCTTAATGTGTTTATGATTAATTCATTTTTAACATATGTATCAAAATTTGTGTGATCGTACACTATAATTTGAAACAAAATCTACAATGAACATTTTCTCTAGAGTTTGAAATATTTTTTTACAATATGTTTCTCTCCAATAGTCCTTGCTAATCCAACATCAACGTATCTCTTATTCAGCAATAACGTATCAACGTTCATCATCAACCCTTTTAGGGCTAATTCCCCGTCATCATATTTATAGCTCATTCCTCATCAACATATTTACAGCAGATTCCACATAAATATAATTAATGGCAATTCATCCTTAATGTGTTTATGATTAATTCATTTTTAACATATGTATTAAAAATTTGTGTGAGTCGTACGCTATAATTTGAAAAAATAATCTACAATAAACATGCCTCTAGAGTTTGAATTTTTTTTTACATATTCCTTGCTAATCCAACATCTACGTATCTCTTATTCATCAATAACGTATCAACGTTTATGTCATCATCAACTCTTTTACAGCTTCATCAACATATTTATAGCTGATTCCGTATAAACATATTTAATGTTAATTCATCCTGAATGTGCTTATGATTAATTCATTTTTAACATATGTATTAAAAATGACTTTTTGTGTGAGTCGTAAATCGTAAATTGAAAATAAAATCTAGAATAAACATTGCATCTAGAGTTTGAAATGTATTTTTTCCCAATATATGTTTGTTTTGTGCCTCCTTTGAGAATACTAAGCGGCCGAATAACGATGCGAAACGATAAAGAAAAATCATTACTGATCGATTTAAAACTACGATTCGGATACCTATATAATGCTCTAAGGCTCGTATCACAAAGTTACGTACAGTTACATAAATTAAGTACAGATATCACGCATGCGAAAAAATCAATATATCTAACAAATATCATAAAAATCATAAAAATCAATAATCTAACACAAAAAGTCCCTAATTCTAACATGTCACAGTACATGTCACGATAGCAGTTTAAAAAATAAATGCTTCATTCGGTAGGAAAATAATTTTTCAGACAGGTAGATTTTAAACATGGCACCATTCCTAGTTTATCCAACGGAAACATATGTCATTTAGCAACCTATTTATCTTACATATTTGTTTATGCCATTATTTAATTTCTAAGCACTAGCATTTAAAACACTTGGCAGCCATCAGAATTCTCAGATTTTTACTAATGTTATTTTAAGGTGTACGATAAGAACTGTAGAGCTAAGGAACTTAAGTGGAGATCATAAATCCTAATGCTAAGCGAAAGGGAAATTTTCTGACATTATTCTCTGATCACAGATTATCAAAAGCGTCTACCCAAATTCTGTTAGAAGCTTATGAAAAGAGACCTTTTAAACGCAACATAAAGGTTTTTTTAAAAATTATTATCAATTTTTTTATTTTAATTTTATAGCGATGATCATAAATAATATAATACCCTGTAAAAAATTAACGACGGAAATTTAAAATTAAGCGCACTTTATTTAAATGTAAAAAAAAAAACAACCTTCGTACGTTAAAAGAGAAATCCAAATATATTCATAGGCTTATCTGCGACTAGCTGAAAACCCGCGCTTCGCTACGGAGTACATTCAAATTAAATACAATGGTCAACGTATGCAATTTATGCCAAAAAATAAATATATATATTTATAATAAATGCGATGATCAATGTATACAATTGATGTAAAATATATATCTATCTATATATATATATTTATAAAAAAATCGTAAGGGATATGCATTTTTTTGGATAATATCCAATCGTCTGCTGCATTAGAAAAAGAAAAAAAAAATTTTTTTTGTCTATTTAGTTGTTACGCACGTGACGATAAATTTATTGAAAGTACCAGAAAAAGAAGTCACGTGATCAGCATTTAATAAATTAAATTCTAAAAATTAATCTTTAAAAATTCACCAAAAATCAGGAAATGGAGGTAAAAATTCGAAAAAAATTTCATTTTGAAGGAATTTTTATGATCTTTCTCGTGATATAAATTTTATAACCCTCGATGTATTATTTTAAATGCAAACGTAAAAAAATTAAAAAAACAGCTTAAAAATTTAATTTAAAAAAATCTAAGAAAAATTTTTGAAAAATCTTTCTTAGTGCACCCCTACACTATAAGAAGAATCGCCATGCAAAATTTCAGCCCTTTAGGTCCAGCGGTTTGGTCTGTGCGTTGTATGTCAGTCAGTCAGTCAGTCAGTGAATGAATGAATGAGTCAGTTACGGAACTGTTTTATATATATAGATTATAAAAATACTGGGAGATATTTTCTTTGGCTTAAAATTGGGATTCACCAACTGCGATGCTAATAACAGCACTGTCTTAAATACCCAGAGGAAACAACAAGTCATCTAAGCAGAAGAATTCTCAAGTAAATACTAAAAGATCATCTGTTCTCAGATAGGAAATTTAAGCTCACAATGAGATTTGCATTAATATTATTTTGATATTCAGTATTTCTTTCTTAAGGGGGCAAGGGATCTTCAACCTGGTTCTTTCAAATATTCAATATTTTACTCTATATACCACGTGAGTATAATTAATATTCTTATTTTTATTCCATTGAAATAATTTAGAATTCCTAAATAAGTATTTTGTGGAAGAATAAGACATGTTTTTCAAAAAAATTCTTCAAAAATGCCAGAATTTTTCAAAATTCTCCACGCGCATTCAATTTCTTCTGATTTCTTCCACATTTCTGACGATTGTGAATGGAAGTGTTTGTTACAAAACTGTGAATAGTTCTTTGAAATCACACATATTTTTTCAAATTTATAGACCATAAAATAAAGTAGAAACATAAAAAATAATGGGCAGAATAAAAGAATAAATTATTTAAGACTTGAGATTCATACAAAAAAAAATTAAATGCACAATTATATTTATATACATATGGTAAACTTATATTTAAAAATTTAAAGTTTTCATTTGATATGAAATGCACATGGAGCCTTTTGAAATATGTTATCTTCTTTGAAAAAAAATTTTTTTAAAGGCATTATTCTTCCAAAAAATCTTTAATGTGAATTCTAGAGGTCTTCAATGTAATAAAAAGGAATATTAATTATCCTCATCTATATATATAAAACAGTTCCGTAACTGATTCATTCATTCACTGACTGACTGACTGACTGACATACAACGCACAGACCAAACCGCTGGACCTAAAGGGCTGAAATTTTGCATGGCGATTCTTCTTTTAGTGTAGGGGTGCACTAAGAAAGATTTTTTAAAATTAAATTTTTAAGCTGTTTTTTAAACTTTTTTACGTTTGCATTTAAAATAATACATTGAGGGTTATAAAATTTATATCACGAGAAAGATCATAAAAAATACTTCAAAATGAAATTTTTTTCGAATTTTTACCTCCATTTCCTGATTTTTGGTGAATTTTTAAAGATTTATTTTTAGAATTTAATTTATTAAATGCCGATCACGTGATTTCTTTTTCTGGTACTTTCAATAAATTTATCGTCACGTGCGTAACAACTAAATAGACAAAAAATATTTTTTCTCTTTCTAATGCAGCAGACGATTGGATATTATCCAAAAACAATGCATATCCCTTACGATTTTTTTATAAATATATATATATATAGATAGATATATATTTTACATCAATTGTATACATTGATCATCGCATTTATTATAAATATATATATTTATTTTTTGGCATAAATTGCATACGTTGACCGTTGTATTTAATTTGAATGTACTCCGTAGCGAAGCGCGGGTTTTCAGCTAGTTCTGTATATAGTATATAAAATTGGCAATTGAAAAATTCGAATTTGAAGGTCCGTTGTCCCCTTAATAAAAGAAAACGTAATACAGGTACATCATGCCTTTCGAGAACTCCCTTTACGCCATGTCGCTCTTACTAAAGACCTATATCAGTTTCAGTTTTTGCGAACCGAGAGAAATCCGAATAGGATTTCCGCGTTTGCGAAGAGTGGTGAAAATGCAGTGACGGATTTTGATTTCAGAGATGAATTTGTAGACATTAAGGTGACTGCCTACTTTCGGAGCCAGATTTTTAAAAAATTGTTCTTTTAAGAATTTTTTGGTCTTTTATGGTAAAATAGCATTTAAAAAAAAATTGCCTGTAAATACCATACTTTTTTATAAATTGGTCAAGTTGAAGTACTTTTTAATGAAATTTAGCTAAAACGCCTATCACTCTGCACAAAATTCTAATGCTACTATTTTAATTCCCTTCTCACACGTGATACATATAACAGTTATCTTCCAAAAGACCCACAATCTAAGAGAAATTTTAAAATGCAAAAATAATACAGACAATTTTATGCTCCAGTAGGAAAATTTTCCCCGATTTGTCATTCCTTTCCTTATAAAAACAGCCCCAAATAAAAAAAAACTATTTATTATACACCAATTATTGTGCCTCATTTAATTAACAATAGCATCTGAAACATTTCCTGATAATTTTATCAAATTATATGCATTATGA
Source organism: Dolomedes plantarius (assembly GCA_907164885.2). Taxonomy (NCBI): domain Eukaryota; kingdom Metazoa; phylum Arthropoda; class Arachnida; order Araneae; family Dolomedidae; genus Dolomedes; species Dolomedes plantarius. Next base: position 195,476,829 of record OU015496.1, on the reverse strand, counting down.
TGTGAAATATCATGATAACGGTAGAGATTTGTGCTAAAAAACATAATTCTGAGAAAAACGCATTTAAAGTTGTTTGTCACTACAATGTTGTATCAGACGATGTTTTCTAAAATAGCTATAACTCTGCTTCTAATTGATGTAGAATGAAAATCAAAACGCTTTTGAAAAGAGAAAAGATTGAATTACACGATTCTTGCAAAAAAATAAAATTGACCAAAATAGTAAAAAAAATGGCATTTTCAACGTAGTCAGTCACATTAAATGACTTGCCCTGGTTGATTAGGACGGTAACTAGGAGTTAACAGATGCTTCTTCATAAGGAGATGTCAATGAAGTCTCTGGGACGCGCAATGAGAACGTTGCCATTTCTCAGTTTAAAAAAAATGCAGAGTGGGAATTGCCGACTGGAAAATAAGACGTGAAAAAAGAGAATTCTGGAAGAAGGAGAAGAGGAAATGCTTAGAAATTCATTATATTGCTGTTTTTCATTCGTAATAGCTTTTATTTTTTAATTATTAATTTAATTTACATACATATCTCTATACTAGCTGAAAACCCGCACTTCGCTACGGAGTACATTCAAATTTAATACAACGGTCAATGTATGCAATTAATGCCAAAAAAATAAATATGTATATATATTTATAATAAATACGAAGATCAATGTATACAACTGATGTAAAATATATATATATATATATATATATATATATATATATATATATATATGTGTGTGTGTGTGTGTATAAATTTATAAAAAAATTGTAACGGATATTTTTATAGACAAAATAATGTAGAAGAAAATATTAAAATTGAATCTAATAGGACATACTAAAGAATATAGTACAGTTTGAGGAACATAATATCTTTTAATGTATTTTAATATTTTTTTGGATAATGTCCAATCGTCTGCCGCATTAGGAAGAAAAAAAATATTTTTTTTTCTCTATTTAGTTGTTATGCACGTGACGATAAATTTATTTAAAGTACCAGAAAAAGAAATCACGTGATCAGCATTCAATAAATTAAATTCAAAAAATTAATCTTTAAAAATTCACCAAAAATCAGAAAATGGAGGTAAAGATTCGAAAAAGATCTCAATTTAAAGGAATTTTTATGATCTTTCTCGTGATATAAATTTTATAACCCTCAAATTATTTTAAATGTAAACTTTAAAGAATGCAAACTTGAAAAAAGTTACTAAAACAGCTTAAAAATTTAATTTAAAAAAATCTAAGAAGAATTTTCCAAAAAATCTTTCTTAGTGCACCCCTACACTATAAGAAGAATCGCCATGCAAAATGTCAGCCCTTTAGGTCCAGAAGTTTGGTCTATGCGTTGTATGTCAGTCAGTTACGGAACTGTTTTATATATATAGATAAGTCACACACCCTCTCTTTTCCATGAATGTATCAGATATTTTCCTTATGTTTTTTCTTTGCTTTTTTACTTTCAGGTTTATTGTTTCCCTGTTTGGCAATGATCATTCTTTACAGTTTTTTTTTCTGTTGCGCGAAATGGCAACTTTTCTCTAATGCACGATGAGACGTCATTGCGCTCCGCTTTGCTGAATAATGCAAATGTACATCTCCTTACGAAGCATGCTCTTTTTTCTCCAAAGTTAAAATAGTACTGTTTTACCCTTTCCTAGTAGTTTTCAAGATCATTTTTAATTTTGTTTCAATATCTATTGCGTTTTGTCTAGAATAAAGAAACCTTTGAATGTTTATTCATTTTCATTTTCCTATCACCGGAACCTTGGAAATGGACGGAAAGCGTGATGATCAATATCATGTTTTAAAAAATACTTTGCTAAGTTTTAAATTCTAACACTGCTTCGTTATACACTAAGAATAGAATATCGAATAATACTTTTTTCACAAAAAATATAGCTGCGTAACTGTATATCTGTTAATATAGATAATAAAATATTTTTTTATAAATTTCCTACAAACACGTATACATAGATTAGAAAGTCATGAATGTAAACAAACGTATGACATCAAATAAATACCAACTTGCAAACTCGCAAAAACATACAATATTTCTAATAAGCACAGAAAAGATATTATTTATAGCTTTTGAATAGCTTTTAAACAATGAAATTTAAAAGTCCGCCAGATTAACTCAAAGGATTTCAGATTAGATGAAATTAGAATTAACTTTGATACGCGTATCACGACCTGTCTCTTCGCAGTGCAATCGGTGATATGTTGGAAATTCAACAAATCTGTGTAATGGAAAATTGCGGGAAAATTCAAGACTATTTTATTTATCATCCATTTTGTTTCCTTTTTACAGCTACATAAATTTGTATGCAGAATCTTCTTGGTATAATGTGAAAATAATTACTTTTACATTCGGATACATAGATTTGAAGATTGCTTTATGTGCGTTAAGTTTTAATTAAGAAATAATATTATAATGCGAATAAGATTTAGAAAACACCACGTCAGTTTTCGTTGCTTTTTTTTATTAGGGAATATCAATCATCAAAACTGAACTTGAATCAATTACTAATGCACAACTGATTTCTGTGGTGGGTTAGAAAGTTTTAATCATAGTTTTAAATTATTCGAATATTTTTGTTTATAGTTGAAATTCTCAATTCACCAAATTTTCACCCTTATACAAGAAATTCTAAACTATTTTTGCGTAGATTTCAATACACATATTTTAATTAGAGGGTAAAATTTTTTAATAGTCTACCTTAACACATGCGTTTAGTTAAGTCATGAAGTTTTGTATTATCATTTAAACTTTCAGAGTTAGGCTAATCTTTCCTAAATCGGGAATAGATTGTTAATCATTTATAATGTTTCGCTCCTAACAGCACTTTCAATTTTTCCCCTCATAATACACTAGTTATCAAAAATTAAGGAAAAATCACAAAAAGAGGGATAATACGTTCAAAACTAGGCTAATCTGTTTAAAATTTGAATATGTTGTTAAGTAGAAGGTGCTGAAGAATACTACACTATGCAAAACAGTGGCGCTGCAGTCGAATACGTTATTTGAGAGGAGGATAAAAGTACATGTTTCAGAGCAACGCGGCAATTGTATCTACGAGGCTGAGATTAGACATCTGGCATAGCCAAATTGTAACAATGACCTCCAGGCATCATTTGACCGAAGAACTGCGATGGCGAGCTATTGGGAGACTAGAAGCAGGACAAAGTCAGACAGAAGTGGCCAGATGGCTAAATGTGATTCCGTCTGGGGTTCATAGACTTTCGCAACAATTTCTAACCACGGATTCGGCATCCAGGAGATTCAGCCAAGGACGGCCATACGCTACGACCGATGACCGATACCGTCAGTGCCGATGACCGATAGTTGTCATCATGCGCACGAAGGAATAGAACCGCAACTCCGTCTGCAAGCTCCGTCTGTAGATCCTCCTTCGCTGCAAGCTTTGGAAGGTTTGTATCAACGTCAACCGTGCGTAGAAGGCTTCACGAAGGTGGTCTTTTTGCGAGGTGACTAACCATTTGCACCCCGATCTCGTCACGCCATGGGCAGGAACGTTTGCAGTGGGCACGTCAACATGTCCACTGGACGCGTGACCTTTGGAAGGCTGTTCTCTTTACGGATGAGTCTAGGTTTAGCCTCCAAAGCGATAGTAGGCGCATTTTGATTTGGAGAGAATCTGAAACTCGTTTCCATCCATCACACATCCGTGAAAGAGATGAATACGGATCGGCAGTGTCTGTGTTTGTGGTGATATTGAGTATTTGTGTATTGAGTGTTTGTGGTCTCTTTGAGTTGACGCACAGACCTCCATGTCTTTCCCCGTGGAAATGTGAATCCTCACACCTATAGAGATGACATCCTTGATGCTTATGTGCACACTTATGCCGGGGCAATAGGTGATGCTTTCGTGGTACAGGACGATAACGCGAGACCACCCATGCCTCGCATCGTGGATGCTTATCTTGAGCAGGAAACAATTGAGCGCATGGAGTGGCCAGCTCTAAAAACGGACCTGAATCCTATCGAGCATGTTTGGGACGCTTTAGGACGACGTATAGCTGCTATCAATTCATCCTCCTAGGACCCTAGCAATGCTCTTAACTGATTTGCAAGAGCAATGGCTCTCACTTCCTACCGAACTCATAAACCGCATAATTGACAGCATCACACATCGCTGTATGTGCTGTATTGCATCTTGGGGGGATCATACGCCATATTAAAGGTACTTTTCCTATACCAAACTGACACATCCGATTTGTTCATTGTATACATATGCTAGTTTCTATAACACCATAATTGTCTGGCGATTTCTTTTTATGCTATTTTATACCTACCTATGTGTTGTATAATGTGTATAAGTTTCATTAAAGTCTACGCGTGACTTTTTGAGTAATCGCTATTTTTGTGACTTTTCCTTAATTTTTGATAACCAGTGTATATAACACGGGAGCCAGCACGGGATTCGAACCCGACAGCTTTTTTCCAGATAACAATGTTTGGTTATTTGAAAGCGCCGTCCTTAACTTCTGCTACCCGAAGGGTTTATTGGACTAGGGCCTACAGTTTAAATACGATTCCGAAAGGCTACAAACAACCGTGCTAACATCGGGACTCGAACCCACAAACAACACTACCGAATGGTGGGGCCTTACAAGATGGTCAAATGTTAGTCCTGCTATTAGGAAGTGTTGTTTGCGGATTCGAGTCCATAGTTGTTTGTAGCCGTGTGTATATATATATTTACACACACACACTTATATATTATATATATATATATACATACATAGATATATATATATATTATATATATACACATACATACATGGATATATATATAATATATATATATATATATATATATATATATATATATATATATATATATATATATATATATATATATATATATATATATATATACATATATATATAGATTTGGGCGCGGGGTTGGAGTAAAACACTTACAACATAAACTAACTAGAAACCATCGTAAATAACAAAAACAATTACATTTATTAAGAAAGAATTGAAAAAAAACGTAGTCCGTCCACGACGGAATCCAAAGCGGGAGTCTCAATGTTCTCCCCAAACAGAGTAGAGGGGTCGTGATAATGTTTCTGCTAGCGGCGCCCTCTTGCGCCAGACATTAGACGCGTTTACAAATAACATTTCATGAAGTTTAAAGTTCATAGTTAAGAGTTCAGTTCTGCTTTCTACATATATATATATATATATATATATATATATATATATATATATATATATATATATATATATATATATATATATATATATATTTATATATATATATATATATATATCAGGAGCGCCACTAAAATGCCTCCGTTTGTGTCGTCCCTTCATAGGGGGCAAAGATGGTCTGCCTATATGGCGCCCCCCATAATAAAATGGCCAGCAAAACTGCGGTGAATTATAGGTGAATGTCTTCGCGACAAGTGCTTTCGCATTGGAAAAAAAAATAATATATATATATATATATATATATATATATATATATTCCTTCCAGCATATGCCTTAAGTACTGAAATTAAATATATTATCTGATTTGAGTGAGAGTGTATATAGATATAAGAAGTACTATGAGTTTTGCCAGACTCTTAAATCTACTAGAAAAGGCTAAGAAAAAGGTAGTACACATTTTACGACACAAAAATTTTTAATAAATGAATTGTTCCCTCAACCCTCTATTGAAACAAACGTTACTACAAGCTTGCACTTAATGAGGTGTTGTCTGAACACAAATTTTGGGATGTTGCAGACCGAAAAAAGATGGATGAATTTTGGAATAGCCTAAATATGAAAAGTTTCCATTCTGTTATTTTATCAGCTTTGTTTCAGAAGGAGATAGCAATATTTTTCTAGTAACTGTAGATAAGGAGTTTTAAAAATGGAAAAACAAATAGATTTGAATCCTTGAAATACCTACAGGGTGTTTCACGATAGACCCCTAACTTTGAAAATAAATAACTCGGAAACGGTAACAGATAGAAGCATGAAATCAGTGGTATGTTTATTAAACATGCCGTAGAATATGATACAGAAACCTCAGAATTAAATTAATTAATTAATTAACTAATTTTAAAAGTTAGGGGTCCCTCCTGAAACACCCTGCATATACCAGTTCAAGAAGAATTCATTATGCATTCTTGCAAAGGTGTATATTGACATTAACAAAATTATTGTAAACTTTGAAAATAAATTCGATAAATTTGAATTGAAATTTATAATGTGGTCAATAAAGAAGGCTGAACTATACTATATCCTTATTTTGCCTGATTTAAGAAAATTATACTTTTAATGAATCGTGTTGCCAAAAAAAAACTGGAAAAATCTAAAATATTTTGTAGCATCAACATTAATTCACATTACTCAACATTCAAATTCTACTAAATCTAGTTAGATATCTCGACAATCTCGAATGAAAATATTATATTAGCAAAACCGGGAATGCAAAGTTGTTTAAATGTAGAATTGTAAAAAATGGAAATCATGTTGCAGCATTTTTAAAAAAAAATTTTACTCTTAGGTTTGTTTTTACAAATTTATTTTTATCGTAAAATTGGTTTCTACTTTAGCTTGTATCTATATCATATATAGAGGCAAAAAATTTAAGAAAAAATAGGTTAAAATGTCGTTAGAATTCAGAAAAATGTAGTTTAAAAATTATGTATGATCTATTACTTAGCAGTAAAAATTATTTTTAAATTTTTAATTCCCCTTTATTATCTCGGTAAAAAAATTGCTTTTGCTAAAAAAAAATTTTGCTAAAAAAATTGAGTATACTGTACCTAATGTTCTATTGCAGTGGTTCCCAACCTTGGGTACGCGTACCAGTACCGGTACACGGACAAGCAGCTACCGGTACGCGAATGATTTTACAATTTAAAATGAAAATCTATTAAAAATCTCTATTACAAAAAAAAGAAAAGAAATGACTATAATAACTAATAATCCATACGTTTTAATATTTTAGTTTGGAATTTCTTATCCCTTGTTTGTGTTGTAATACTTTATTGGGATTTACCTAATCTCAAAAGATGCCGTCTACACCTAAATGTGTTATCTATGACCGCCCCATGAAAATTTAGCACTCGCCTGCGAATTATAACTGTGTCAATAACTGTGTTTGCAAATTATAACTGTGTCTGAGAAGTTTCTTGCCAAGCAGTAAAATTTTTAATGCCATTTGCGACCACATATTTATGTGAAAAAGGATTTTCTGCAATGACTGCGATGAAAACCAAATACAGAGCTTTGCTGGACATTGAATCGGATCTTCGCCTTAAACTGACAAACATTGAGCCCGATATTACTTCTTTAGTTAATAATAAACAGGACCAACCTTCTCACTAGTTATATATTTTTTAAAGTGATTATTATATTTTATGTATATGTTTAGCAATAAAAATATATCCCAAGTTACTTGTCTTTATTACAAATGTTCTCCATTGCATTTTATTCCCCATTTCAAAATTTTTGGTCTACCGGTACGTCATCAAATTGTTTACAACATACAGGTACGCTACTATAAAAGGTTGGGATAAAACTATAAACTACTATAAAAGGTACGCTACTATATAGGTTGGGAACCCCTGTTCTATTGCTTTTTACCAGCATGTTCGCTTCAAGCATTAATCATGCTAAATGCTCCACGTAATTCTGGGGATAGCGGCAAAAAGCCCCCATAATCCTAGTTAGCATCTGCCAATAAGGAAAAGATTGACATGGTTCTTATATTTTGGAAATTTGAACATTAATGTTTCTAACATTATGCGTAATGAAATTATAAATTTGCATATAATTCTGATTATTTAGAGAATAAAAAAAAAATAAAGCGTCAAATTATTAACGCTTAATTTCTAACGCTTTAATATTTGTGATAATTGCACTTTTATTACATTTGACAGTTTTGATGACTAACAAGCATCGGGAAAAAACTTGAAAAGGGACAGTTGTATTTTTACTACACTGGTGTACCATTTTTAAAAGTATTCAGTATGCTATGATCTAATTAGGTATCTGAAAGCCAAACATTCAAAATTTGTACTTGATGAATGCGAAATATGGGAGCTCAGATTAGAAGGAATCCTGAACGCTAGAGAAACAAAATGGATGATCACTGAAGCAATCAGCCCTCTTTCACCGACGTCGCTATTTTGTCAGTTTTGGGTAATTAAATCTGACAGTTTTGATAAGTAATACTTTCCAGAAGAATCACGGTGAAAGTTGCTAAGATTCTGTCACAATCCGAGGAAATTTCGGAAGGAATTTAATACGCGCCAATCTAAATCAATATCTGGGTAGAAATTTTTTTTAAGTAATGACTGAAATAAAATGCGCATAAATTTTAAAAGATATTTTATAATTCAAAACTTGCGTTTGTAGAAGATATGTAGAGGGAAAAAGATTGTACGAAAGCGTATTTACATGACGAAGAGAAGCAAAATGAATAATTATTTAAAAGTTTTCTTTTACTCACCTCGCTATTTTTACTTTGTTAAAATAAAATTTAACACTTTTGACGAGAAATATAGCGCCGCAAAAAAAGTGATGAAAGGCGGCTGTACTCGAAGATAAGGACTTCGGATGATGATAAGTTCAAAGATATGGATGCAGTAGTGGAGATAAGAAAGCGGTCTTGAATATAAGGAGGGGGTTAGGAAGATAAGAATAGCGGTACTTAAGGATGAGGATAGCTTTATTAAACATAATTTTCTATGCAAATTTGAAGATAGGTTTTGTAGGCAAATTTATGGACATATAGAGTAAAGAGAAATGACACATAAGACTATTAAAATAGTGCTATTTTACCGATATCGTTATTTTGACAGGTTTGTTTAGTTAATTTTACTGCTATGATAGCTAATATCTTCCATGCCATCTTGACATGCTTGTTTAATGGTTTGACAATCAGAGTCGTAAAGGCTGAGCGGGAAGTAATAAAGCAATGCTCTCCCTTCAAATAAGAGTACTTGCAAAATACGTATGCTAGATCGCTGACGTAAATAGTCGTCTCTCTCTGGCATTCTTTTGGTTGTTTTTACAGCAAAATTTTGTAAATTCGGTCACTTATATCCAGTAGTAAAAGAAAAATAGTGAAAAAAAATATCTTTAAAATATTGTGCGTAAAATTTATGCGTTCTAATTCGATGTCATTTCCGAGTAGATTCAACATGCTTTAGAGTAACTCGGTACTGCAAGATCATCGTAATTTTTTTAAAAAGCAATGGTTGTTTAAGTAAATTTGATTTCTCAATGAATGAAAAGAAAAACGACTTTGGAAAATCATCGAAAAAGTTTTCTTTTAAACGATAACGTTATTCTGAAAAGTACATTTCATTAAACAGTTAAAGTATGAAAAGTAACGAATGCCCGATTACTGAAACAATTTGTCTTCTTTTGCCGACGTCAGTATGTTGACAACTTTTGGGTGAAAATTAACAGCTTTGTTGATTAATTCATAACACGAAATTCGAAGAGGAAAGCTCTAATGTAAAATATTTGTCGTCATTTTCGAATGAATTTACACACTTTTTTTTTTTAGGCGACTGATAATTCGAGTAACAATGCTTACACTAAATGAGAATAAAATTAATTGCACATTTATAAAATAAATAGCACGATGATCATCACCGATAGACATTTATTAGCCGCATCGTTGACCGGTTTGTTTATATAATTACTAGCTGAAAACCCGCACTCCGCTACGGAGTACATTGAAATTAAATACAACGGTCAATGTATGCAACTAATGCCAAAAAAAATAAATATATATATTTATAATAAATGCGACGATCAATATATACAATTGATGTAAAAAAAATATATTTATCTATTTATAAAAAAATCGTAAGGGATATTTAATTTTTTGTGTGGATAATATCCAATCGTCTGCTGCATTAGAAAGAAAAAAAATATTTATTTTGTCTATTTAGTTGTTACGCACGTGACGATAAATTTATTTAAAGTACCAGAAAAAGAAATCACGTGATCGGCATTTAATAAATTAAATTCTAAAAATGAATCTTTAAAAATTCACCAAAAATCAGAAAATAGAGGTAAAGATTCGAAAAAGATTTCATTTTAAAGGAATTTTCATGATTTTTCTCGTGATATAAATTTTATAACCCTCAAATTATTATTTTAAATGCAAAAGAAAAAGTAAAAAAAGTTACTAAAACAGCTTAAAAATGTAATTTAAAAAAATCTAAGAATAGTTTTTAAAAAATCTCTCATACTGCACCCCTACACCATAAGAAGAATCGCCATGCAAAATTTCAGCCCTTTAGGTCCAGCGGTTTGGTCTGTGCGTTGTATGTCAGTCAGTGAGTCAGTTACGGAACTGTTTTATATATATAGATAACTCAAATTCGATGTCATTTTCGATTGGATTTACCCCCTTTTTTTTAATTAGGCATTTGAGGATCACAGTAAAATTGCCCGAATGTAATGTTAATAAAATTTCTCCACGTGAGATTAATTAATTTAGGATTTTTAGGGCTAATATCTATTAAAAAACCATAGCTGCTATAATATTTTTGGGGGGGCGGGGGACCGGGGATAACATTACCGAAGGTAAATGCAAAAGATGGAGACTTACGTTATCCGTGCGTAACTTGCGAGTGAAACACCTGCACATGCAGCTCCTGACATTGCACTAGATTCCGTCACACGGCATACCAATACAGTGGCGAAGTATGATACATCCAGCGCATCTTCTCTCCTTAGAGATGCAGCGTCGGGCGCGCTTGTCTTGCTGCCCGCAACTCCCTCAGCCGACTGCCGCCGAGGTCCGTTCTGCGTATCGACCGAGCGAATGCAGCGGTTGCCGGGGCAACGCGGGGGTGGCGGGAGAGCCCGGATCGTTCCCGCTGGTAGACGACGGATAGGGGAGTATAAATAGTCGAGTGGGAAGAGCAGTTTTTTTCTTCTTTTTTATTTTTTTTTTTGCCCCTCTGCTTTTTTTTTTCCGAGAGTCGGAAAATGCGCCTGCATGCGGCTAAAGAGTAGGGCGAAAAGGGGGAAAGTTGTTCGGTACGCCGAATAAGGAGAAAACGTACTAACGACGCTTCCGTGCCACGCTTCTCGTTACACGAGCTCGTACGACGATAGGTCGCGTTGTAGAAGTCACCTGCGTCGGATACACAGGCCAGGGGTGGAAGCCAGTTGCGTAGCGAGCATAACTGGCGCCCGGGGCACGATACCTTTGTGGCGCCCCCCCCCTGAAAAACATATAGTAATATAATATATAGACCCTATATTGGCGCCCTCGATAAACATATAATAACATAATATATAGACCTTATATTGGCACTCCCCCCCGAAAAGCATATAGTAACATAATATATAGACCTTATGTTGGTGCCCTCCCCTAAAAACATATAGTAATATAATATATAGACCTTATATTGGCGCCCCCCACAAAATAATATAGTAATATAATATATATACCTTATATTGGCGTCCTCCCCGAAAAACATATAGTAATATAATATTTAGACCTTATATTGGGGCCCTCCCCTGAAAAACATATAGTAATATAATATATAGACCTTATATTGGCATCCACCTCGAAAACATATAGTAATATAATATATGGATCTTACATTGACGCCCCTCTGCGAGTGGCGCCCGGGACATGATAGACCCCCTTGCCTTCCCCCCCGATTTGCTACGCCACTGGTGGAAGCGCTCAGTATTCGTGGCTATATAATCGTGTAATTCAGTCTATAGTTAAGGCTGCTATGTACTAAGAAAAAAATCGTATTTCCCTTTTCCTCTTCTTGCAGACTCTTGTAGTGGGAGGAGTCCAGTTGACAGTTCGGGAATTCCACCCCCCTTAGGATTGACATTATGAGGGATTGTAATGGCTCTCTCTCTATAAGGGGGTTAAGCGCTGCCCCCAAATTTTTTATTTAAAATGTATTTTTGTCAACTATTTACAGGCACATAAACGCTGATAATCAAATAAAATTGATATTGTCAGATAGCCTGAACTTTTCTGCAAAGCGCTACAGGATTCATTTTATAAATTTTGTCCACCGAAGGAATTTATGAGCGTTTAAAACACACTATACCAGATTTCCCTCCCGAATAATTCATATTTTAAAATATTAATTGCATTTTTTTGAAAAAACTAAAAATGTACACAAATGCAAAATTTCTTTCTCTATGACGGAGTACAATTTTTTTAAAAAAATCTTTGAATCCGAGTCGGCAATCCGTGGACAAATTTTCTCCATAGGTTAACATTGAGGTGAGCGAATCTAATGGGGTTAGTACATAGCAAGCTTAAGTGCTGTTTACTGCCTGATATAGAGCTGCAGATAAACTGGGTTGCAGTCTTTTGTAAATTTATATTAATTAAAATCCAAAAATTAAAAGTTTTATACTCATTATACATAAACGAATTTATGTAGACACATAACACCCCAAATATACTATCAGTCTAAACATATCACAATAAACCAACTATCACGCATACATAGACTTAGAGAGATAGTTCAGTTAATTTTTCCCGTACCTTTTTTTCTGTTTTCCGGCATACTTATAGTTGCAAGCAAAACCATCTAGCTAAACCCAGAGTAATTTATAAGAATGGTTATAGTTTTGAATCAACAGGTGTAACACTTTATTTCGCCAAAGAATTAGATGCGTTTTTCTTACGGGGCATTTAAAAAAGTGCTCGATAATAACAAATGCATTTGCATTTAATCAGACCTCTTGGCCCAATACTAGCTCACCTTCTATAAATTATTGTGGGTACCTATTAGAAGGTTTTTTTTATCTTCAACATGTTTGCCCCCCGTAATTTAAAATGCGTCTACGTTCCAAGAAGTTTGTGCATAATAGGTATTTCCTGACATACTATAAACTCCACTGTCGAGGTTAAGCCACGAGGATACTTGAAATAGACAACACGGAATGGATTATTTGAAGATAACGTCACAGGTTTCATGATGTCAAAACCACTTGGCTATTCCAAATAGACAACAGGAAAGGATTATTAGAAGATGACGCGGCAAGTCACAGGATGTTAAAACTACGTGGATATCCAAAACAGGCAACATGGAATGGATTATTAGAAGATGACGCGGCAAGTCACAGGATGTTAAAACTACGTGGGATATCCAAAACAGGCAACATGGAATGGATTATTAGAAGATGACGCGGCAAGTCACAGGATGTTAAAACTACATGGATATCCAAAACAGGCAACATGGAATGGATTATTAGAAGATGACGCGGCAAGTCACAGGATGTTAAAACTACGTGGGATATCCAAAACAGGCAACATGGAATGGATTATTAGAAGATGACGCGGCAAGTCACAGGATGTTAAAACTACGTGGATATCCAAAACGGGCAACATGGAATAGATTATTAGAAGTGGCAAGTCATATTTTGTCAAACCACCGTGGATATTCGAATTCGGCAACACGGGGATATTACAACATTAAATGAACCATCCACATAATGTTTTGTATCATACGAATAAATTTTGGGTAAACTTAAATTTTGAAGATACACATATTCATCCCGAATTATCGACATTCTATACGAATTTCAGTGACACAACCCTACGAAATCTCATTAACGATCTCATTTAACAATCTGATGCATAGATACGCTGATATTTACCTGGAATTAACAACGGTTCTCTTCTCCAAGTGAAAATAGTCCACTGAGTTCCTGGAAATCAAAGCTAGAGAGTGGTCGCACTATCGTTTAGAAACTCGGCAAATATTCAAGATGGGGATGACTTGTGCTCTTTTATTTGATAAAAGTTCCAGATCTCACTCCGTAAACAGAACAAGCAGGATGTCTTGCCTCATACCCAAAGGGGTTGCATGTCTTACCAAAAGGAAACTGTATAACGAAGATTTCGGCTTGCATGGAAGTTGTTTGAGTGAAGTTACTGAGGCAGATCAATCAATTTGTCATAATATGAACTAAGAAATAAGCTATTTTTCTGCGAGAACTCACTGTAAAACTAACTCCTTCTCAAGAAAACACAGAACAACGTGCGGCACACTCCCGTGAAATCGTCAACGATGCGAGTTCTGTCTTCACTTCAGTGCACTATCTTTTAAATGTTCATATTTGTCAGGAAATAAGCATACATTTCTCGAGTATGGTGAAGATTAAACTTCAGATTGTCTTCTTGGCTAATTAGAAAGCGAATTCATGAGAATATAGGAAAGAAATAAATATATATATATATATATATATATATATATATATATATATATATATATATATATATATATATATATAAAACAGTTCCGTAACTGATTCATTTATTCACTGACTGACTAACATACAACGCACAGACCAAACCGCTGGACATAAAGGGCTGAAATTTTGCATGGCGATTCTTCTAATAGTGTAGGGGTGCACTAAGAAAGATTTTTCAAAAATTCTTCTTAGATTTTTTAAAATTAAATTTTTAAGCTGTTTTTGAAACTTTTTTTACGTTTGCATTTAAAATAATACATTGAGGGTTATAAAATTTATATCACGAGAAAGATCATAAAAATTCCTTCAAAATGAAATTTTTTTCGAATTTTTACCTCCATTTCCTGATTTTTGATGAATTTTTAAAGATTAATTTTTAGAATTTAATTTATTAAATGCCGATTACGTGATTTCTTTTTCTGGAACTTTCAATAAATTTATCGTCACGTGCGTAACAACTAAATAGACAAAACAAATATTTTTTTCTCTTTCTAATGCAGCAGACGATTGGATATTATCCAAAAAAAATGCATATCCCTTACAATTTTTTTTATAAATATATATATATAGATGGATATATATTTTACATCAATTGTATACATTGATCATCGCATTTATTATAAATATATATATTTATTTTTTGGCATAAATTGCATACGTTGACCGTTGTATTTAATTTGAATGTACTCCGTAGCGAAGCGCGGGTTTTCAGCTAGTATATATATATATATATATATATATATATATATATATATATATATATATAGAGAGAGAGAGAGAGAGAGAGAGAGCGATAAGGCTAATGACTTGATTGTCAAACGCCCGACATTTGTAAGTAAATAGTACACCAATTTTATAACAGTAACACCCGTTTCTAAAAATCCGTGCTTAAAACTGAGAACAGCTAGTGGTTCCAGAGTAATTAATTTAGATCTTAATCAGTTCGTTGATTTTAGGTGTGATTGTCTCTCTGGTAACAATATTAGATGTACTACGCAACTGGTGCCCTATGAAAAACTAACTGGATTAATTGATTCAAAACCATTTGATATCATTGATTTTTTTAAATCGTGAATTTTAAGAAGCTGATTGTTACTGCTATATAAATTCCACAGGTTTCATGCAAGGAAGATCACATTAAACATCCGTAAACTACCATCTGCCTGAGTCATTTTAAGTCGTAAAGGTTTTCTACGCAGACATATATTATTGCTTTATTTTTAACTTTTCAATTGCTTGCAACAAATCCCCGTTTTATTCTTGGAAAGGGACTAACAATTCGGAAATTTTTTCCGTGATTTCTGCAACAGAGAATTAGATCATTCATTTTTTTCCCTCAGCCATCAATAGCGCAACGGGGGGAGCCAGATTTCCTAACTAATTTCAACCTTAACGCCAGTAAAATACTAAAAAAAACCCTTTTTTTCGTATTCCAGTCTACCGTGAAATTTCAGACTGGAAAAGATATTTTCTTCGCAATCTTAAGATGGTTGCAAACGTTTGGAAACTTTTTTTTATATTATGATCGTCCAAAATCCCTTCATAATCCCGCAGATTTTCCCCGCAAAATCAGCCAGACGTCTGTTAATAGGGAATTTTCGGGGTCATTTAATCGATATTCTTCCAGCACTTTATTTGTCTGTATCCAAAATATTCGCTGTAACAATTGTGTTGCACATTCTGTTCGGTTCCAAAATCTCTTCGCTCGTTCACTCCTTTTTTTTTCTTTTTCTCCTCTCGATCTTTAGAGTCTCGTTTCACATTTTTTCCCCTTTATTAAACGCAAAAGGGCATTGTTGAAGACTGAGCAATTTTAATTAGATGCTTGAAAGCTAATTAATTTTACCATGTTGCAGGTTAAGCACTGTTATTAAAGTCAGCTCTGGCGCAATATATATATATATATATATATATATATATATATATATATATATATATATATATATATATATATATATATATATATATGTATACATATATACATATATATATATATATATATATATATATTATATATATGTATATATGTATACATATATACATATATACATATATACATATATATATATATATATATATATATATATATATATATATATATATATATATATATATATATATATATATATAATTAACTGTGATGTAATCACTTATTAATTGTGAACTTAAATTTACAATTTAATCAGTTATTGGCATGAAAGCTTTAAGAAAAAATATATGGAATATTTGGTGATCATATATGGGATCAGCAGCAGCAAAAGTTTTTACTACGAATAGCCAAGTCATCATATGCATGCCCAGAGATTATCCGATTAACCGTGTAAGAATGAACGCAGTTTAATTAATTATCATGCCGCTTTACAGTGTTTTTTGTAACCCCTTTGCAGAATTTAGCATCCCTCTATCTTTACGTGAGATTGACACCACACTAAATGTAGACCAATTTCTTAACATTTTCCTTAAATTAACTGTTACTTCAAAGCTACCGTCACACGTACTCAAGAATAATTCTGCACGTAAACTAACACTACCAGTTCCGTCAGTCATGGTATATGGCAGAGGTGGGAAACGCGCGGCCTCCGGGATCTTCTCTTGCGGCCTTCATGAAAGCTAGCACTTGTATTAATTAATATTTTATTATACAGATTACAACAATTTCCAAATCAATAGAATTAAACAAAGAATAGCAGGAATGTATGTACAGTGCCGGCCAAAATAAAGTTGACATTTTGAAATCGTTGTCTAAAGTCGCTACAATTGTATATTTATCCAAATGAGCTTCGTTTACCTTGATTGTATGATACTTTAACTACACTTTATATGTAATTTAATGCTCAGAGTTCCTTAGCAATACTACCAGACATGTTATATGATCTCTACACAAAAACTATTTTCTTACTATTATTGTTGTGACTGACTCCATGTACGTTAAAACGTATTATTTTTTCTGGAAAAAAAAAATAATAATTAATGATTAATGTTATAACAAGTTTTCATCCTTATGTGAATACAAAAATATTTTATATTGTAACTTTTTATGTCAAATAATGAATAAATAAGGACTTAATTTTTTTGTTATTTTTCTATATAATGCACCAAATTGTTAAAACTATACCTAACTATAATAATTTCATAAAAGTCGCATTTATAGGTACATCAACGTATGCGGCCTCCTTTATTACTACCTAATTTACATGTGGCCTCTAATGGTAAAAAGGTTCCCCACCTCTGGTATACGGAATCAACAGCTGCAAGCGTTTGTGCTCCGAAGAGCCAATCCGGCATAAAGTCGCTCTTAGAGTTTACCCGACAAACCGCGGACTTATAAATGCTGTTCAATGAGAGAAATTTTATGCCCGAATTCTCGAAACCTATGCCTAATGAATGAGTGAGGGAGCGTTTCAATGGCATAAACGCCCAGAGCTGAAACTCATTATGCAGCCCACTCGGCTGATGCAGCCTCGCGAAATTGTTTCCAACATGAATAATAACTGAAAAGCATAATTTCTGGACAGGTATTCAATAGCTGTAATTGATGACCCGGCAGCCGAGAGATGCGTCGCAAAGAGGCCGTGAAATCTACTCTGATTAATGCGATTATGATTAGGAACCTGACACTGATAAAATTGCAATCATGATTTCTTATTCACATATCACTTGTCGGGGGGGGGGGATAGTTTGTTTTAATCTGAAGAACGCAACGCTTGGAATATCTGCCAGGCAACAGCATTCTTCCTAGAATCAACCTAGGTAATTTGAACTGCATTTTGGAGAGATAGCCATTATAATTTTAGCTAAGAGTAAGAGTTACTTTGATTTACCACTTCACAGCTGAATGAGACTTATTTCCTGTTTTTGTTGCTTATTTTTACTATTTTTTATTAACTCACTTTTTTGTTTGTTTGTGTGTGTTTGTCTAGTACAAATCTTGCAATCGATTCTTAACTGACATCCCGACTAGCTAGACATTTGAAACTTTTAGAATAGCTCTTAACACGATGACAATGCTTTATTTTAATACTTTTAGCCATCTTTAAACAGTTTTGAATTCATTTTCAGTTAATTTTGTTTTGTAGACGGGTGCTGCCATCTATCGACCGGGACGGGAACGAAAAGTTAAACGCAAGTTAACTTCCAATTAACTTCATTTTCTTTCAAGTTGATGGGATAATTCATCAAAAAAAATGTTAAAAAAGTATTCATTAATACATAGAATTGTCAAGTTTATATGATTCAACGGAAAATTTAGAAACATGGTATATAAAAAGTTCTTTTTATCTTATAATTATTACCATGTTTTTATTAACTAGCTTTCTTGTTTGTGTGTTTGTCCGGTACAAATCTTGCAATCGAATTTTAACTAACTTCCCGACTAACTAGACATTTGAAACTTTTAGAATAGCTCAGAACACGGTGGCAATGCATTCCTTACTTTTAGCCATCTTTAAGCAGAATTGAAATCATTTTCAGTTAATTTTGTTGTTTGAAATATTTTTATAATTGCTCCCTTTATTACGCATTTGATAATTTTCTTTCAAGTTCATGGGATAATTCATCAAAAAAAAATTTTAAAAGTATTTATTAATATAATTGTCAAGTTTATATGATTCAACAGAAAATTTAAAAACGTGGTATATAAAAAGTTCTTTTTATCTTGTAATTATTATTGACTAGCCGGGCTTCGCCTAGCTACTCTCAAGCCATCCGTGTAACATATTTATGTACTTCGGGCCCCACAAAAGAGAAAAAAAAAGCCTACAAATGTATTAAATTCAAGTGATTAAAATACTTTCAATTTTCATTCCCGTCGCTGCCGACAGATGGCAGCACCACTGCACCAGATGATTTGGTTTCTCAGCAGTGAGTGATTTTAGAATGAAAATATCTCTTAAACTATTGAATTAACAGAATAAGTGTACGCAGAAAAAATTATCAGTTTTCGAAGCTCTTTTCAAATATGTAACATTTATGTACTTTCATGAGAAAAAAAATTACACCGTTTCCTGTATATTTGTCGGCCATTTTTTTTTCGAGGATCGGTGCCCGCCCGGGTGAGTTACGGTCACGTGATCTCTCGACTTCCACTTGTCTCTTAATTAGTATAGATGAGTAGTAAAGGAATCCCCTTTTATACGTCGCATGATGCCTATAACATGTTTTTTCTAATGCCTGTATTATTTAGGCAAGATGTGTTTCCTGCCTGAGTCCGGGTGGCAAAGATTTGGGAACGAAGATCTAACATTAACTTGGGTTCCAACAAAACCTGTATAAACTAACTGAGGTGTACCAGTGTGCTAAGATAAGTCTCATTTTTAAATTACAGGATTCATACACTACCTCTTCTTTTTGACCCCAAATGCACGTGGACATAATACTTAATGGATATAAAATATAAATGAGCTTGCTAACAAATATATATGAAAAGTGGGATTTATACCGTCAAAAAAACAATTATATATATAATAGCCGTTGTCTCTGTATAACACTTCCAGGCTGTACTCATCTTTCAATTGAAGCCCCCAGTAAACAAACGGCCGGTTAGGCTTAATTTCAATTTCAAATGTGGATCAGAATTTTTTCTTACCTAAAAACTGATATCTTCTCCATCAAATCACGTTTGTTCAGCCTATTTTTCTATAAAACATTCAGAACTAAAAAAAATTGGATGCCTTTAGCTGTATATTTAACAGTTTTTTAAAAATCTGTTTACTTTTGCGATGAATTCTGAAAGTAAACAAACTTGAATGTGAATGAATCAAGTAGCTCAAGTACTCATATCGCGTAGTGAGCTGAAAAAAACTGGATGGCAGTCTACTACTCCAATCGCATGAAAAACTAAATAAATAAAAAATAATGAAAGGGTTTGCTTTTACAAGGTGTGGATTAAATGCAATATTGTTAGATAATTCGGGATATTTTTTAACTTTCATATACTTTTTCCATTATGACGTCATTATTAGTATTATGACGTCAAAATGACGGGTTACCTTCTAGTATATAAGAGTTTCTTATTAGAATAATCAATGGTACATAATACTGGTTATAAAAAATTTGCATGAAATTTATATCTTGTATCTAACATGATGGGGAAAACAAACGTAGAGTAAAATGCATTGAACTGTAATACATTATATTAGATATTGATGCGTTTTATAATAACTAGCTAAATGAAGCACTTAGAGTAGAAAAAAAATAAGATTCGTAGTTCTTTTGATGGCTCTGCAATTAGGAAGTAATGTTAAGTGCTTCATTAAAAATTTAATGCAAAAGTTTAATTTTCTTTCAAGTTGAAAAATAATTTGTGATAATGATTACTCGAGGAAATTTCCATAATGGGGTTAAAAGCAGATCCGAGGAAGATTTTTTTGCGCTGTTTTGTCCTGCTTCGTCTTAGCTTGCTTCTTTTAGTGTACCTCACTGACGATCAAGACACGTTGCCTTTGAAATGGCTGAATTCAACTACTTTAGCAAGTGGTGAGCAGTCTTTTATTATACTTTCTGTTTTTTAAAAATTTTATTTCGTTTTTAAATTTTACTTTGACTAGGAAAAGTTATGCCCCATCGACCCTAGCTATTTTAAAAATTAACTTATCTTTTCTAATCAAAGGATGCTTTTATTCATAATATTATCACTGCAAGATTAACGGACATTTTACAAAATTTCTTGAACTTTTTATTTCCTCTTTTTTTTTCTCATTTCAGAATCTCGCATCCGAACTTACGCCATTTTTTTTACGACGATAATAAAATGCGTAAGTCAATGAAAGGTCTTTCTGTTTCAGCCAACAGACGGCAGGTGGGAAATTTTAAAAAATGAACCTTCTTTTGTAAACTTCGTAAGGAATGTGTGAAGAACTATGGTTAAAACAGGATGATATATCGATGAAATATCGATTTTGTGTCTGTTGCGATTTACAGTGGAATTTCCAACCCTTTTTTGCTTTATTTAAAGACTAATCAATAGGTGTACTGACAGAGCGCAAAGGGAGACTAAAGCCAACTGGTACGGGGAATAGATGTAGTATACGCAACGGGCCATCGCCAATTTGGCGCCAAAATCCCGTTCGGAGACCTGTTAGGCCTAAACTGCGAAATGTAAACAATAAATTGGAAAACAAACTTACTGCTGGCTTTATGAAACTCGTAGGCGCACACGGGATCTTCGCTTCACTCAGATACCCTTGCTTCACTCCGCTACGCTCCGTTACGCATCCGTCCAAAATCATTACAGAAAATCCCCAGCCGCTGGCTTCGCTACATACCGCTGGCTGTTGTACAGTAAAAAAAAGCTTCCGCTGGCTGTAGCGGTCAGTAAAACAAAGCTTATCGCAAAAAAATACCATCCGATCTTAAAATCCTCCCTGCCAGAATATAAAAACCGCCAAACAACCATCTGATTTGGCGAAAAATCGCCCCTTGGCGTTTGTTGCGTATACTACACCTGTACCTGGTACGGATCATGGAGGAACATTGGTAGTCAGAGGCATCTTTTTAATTTCCTGAAAGAACGTAATAATTTTCTGTATTTTAAAAGGGTTCCCAGGCGGCATATTACCATTCCTTACATGAATTCACGCCATTACATCGTTTAGCGGCTGCTGATTGGTCAATTGAGTTTGCATCGGTAATTGTCATAATATTTGATCCTAAGCGCATTTTAAATGAGATAAATGCTAAAATATATTTCTTAGTTGCTTTCATTTCGATAATTGCATAATATTTGATCCTAAGCGTATTTTAAATGAGATAAAATCGATTTCTTATTTGCTTTCATTTTTATATATATATTTTTTACGCCATATTTTACAAGGAACGTGAATTTTTTTAAGTGGCGCCACCTGTTAATGTAAAAGTAATTTAAAGTGACAAGCTATTTGTAAAAGAAATTTTTGCCTTAAATGCCTTCATATTTTTATTTTGTGCATGGAAAATTTTAAGAAATTACCAATTTCCGTAGTAATTTCACTGTGAAATTTCAGGAATAGAATAAAATAAAGTAAATATTACTCAAAATTGAATTTTTCTTAAATTTAAATGTTGAATTAAAAAAATGAAAGCTTTATTTATTTATTTTTAAATTTAAATGTTGAATTAAAAAAAATTTTGTTTATTTTTTTTTAAATCAAAATTTTAATTGCAAGATGCAAATTATATATTTTTTGCTGTTTTCCACACTTTAGTTTTTAACCTTACTCTTAAAAAATAAAAATTATAAATACTCTTCTAAAAATTACCAAAAATAGACTGAAAATAAAGTGACTTTATTGTAAAAATGCATAAATTTTATAATGCACAAATATGTAATTTAATGCCGACTACGATATTGTTATTTGAAATAGATCCTATTTCGTTCAAAAATAGTTATGGAAGTTTTGATTCTTGAAAAATAGACATGCTTTCATAAGCATCAGCGCACCAAATACACAAATACCGATGTAAACTCAATTGACCAACCAGCAGCCGCCAAACGATGTAATGGCGTGAATTCATGTAAGGAATGGTAATATGCTCGGACTGATCCTTTTGCTGCCAAAGCTAGAATTGGCCATGTTGTCACGGGGTTCTGTTTGCACCCTTCCATTTTGCAGGTACTTATACTTGTCCAGTATGCTCTAAAAAGATCGTTAGACTCTGGAGGACATTTTTCTTTTCTGTACCGGAAAGAACTGTTTTATTAATTTACGGACTAGTCTCCGTGCATCCCAGGCTATTTTTACTATTTTTTCAGATCCTTTTTGCATGCTTGTTGCTTTTCATGTTTACTAAAGGCATCGTGAAATCGGTGTTTTTGCGTCGGACGCATGCGTTTAGTTGTATGAAATACTAATCAATAAATCACAGAACTGATAATTCATTCATTATTCATGGGTTATTCATTCCATCTTCCTACAAACGTTAGAGCAAACTTAAAAAAATATTCTCAAATGGATTTAACTAGAACGACAGTCTTAAAAGTTTTCGTAAGACGGTAACCTGAGTCCCTAGATGAGAGATTTTCAATCTGTGTGCCGTAAAATATTTTAAAAGTTATTAATTAAATTATTTGATAAATATAGCAAAAATGCATACTCTGTTTTTAACTGAAGGTTCAAGTGTGCTGCGAGATTTATTTTTTTTAAGCTGAAAAGCATTGTCTTAGATAAGCATTTTTTTTTTTGTCTGTTTTCGCCCATTTTTAGGGTACTGTATCTTAATAAATTCAGTACCACTGAGCACGGTTTTTATTGCATTACGTTACAAGCAAGCAAACCCATTTTTTACAGTATAGTTTGGGGCTACTACTTCTTGTGAAATCACGCCCAAATGTTTGTAAAGACCCCATTTCGTGACTCAACGTGTTGCATCGCGATATTCCAATTCAACAATAAGTTATGGGAAATTTTCTTTTCAGTATTTTTCTTAACAGTAGCCAAAGAAATTCGCAGTGTAGGTGGGTCAATGTTCTTAGGAAAATGCACCTTGACTAAGGGGGGGGGGGGGGGGGGTTTTTCTTTTTATAGATTATCACACGCGGATTTATGTATACTGTATTTTTCGCATACGAAAGTTACAGACGCTGATATAAAAAGAGTTGATAACTTTTTAAATTATAAATTCATCGGTTGTCCATTTCTTACGAACATTAAATTATTGACGTCTAACGCAACAAAATTTAAATAATTAAACAAAATTATCTTTAACATGGATATTTTTTAAAACATGGGCATTTCATTTCCAAATTTTGTTTCAAATACAAGAAAGAAAATCCAAAAAGTATGCAAAAATTTTCTAATTTGTGATAAGAGAAATTCTGAGAGGAAAATTCCCTACTGCTTACTACTGGAATTGAAGATTTTCGAGGTAAATTGGTACCGACTTAAGAGAATTAGAGCGGCGTGCTTGGCAATTTCTCCTCACAAACATTGCATTAGCTGTTTGAATCACTGTTCGCTCCTGGTAAATGCGTCTGCAAACACGCTGCTGACGGAACCAGAGTTTGCTAAGCTATTGTCGGGAAGTTAACAGTTCCGAAAATCTGCCCTATTCTCCTCCGAATTCCCATCAGAAAGCCGTTATAATCGAATAAACCCACGGCAAGCCAGACTCCGTCTGTTCGGCGCATTTCACAACAGAGTTCGGGACTTTTCGAAATTAAAACCCCATGAGCAAATTTCGCGTGGAATGTTGCGTCAAGTCGTGTTACACGTAAGAAATAATTATCGAGAATTTTCGGGAGCGTTATTTGTTTGTGTACTTTAAATGACTGGAAAGGGCTGATATCCGCTCTTTCGGGGGAGGGTCTCCCAGATCTCTCCAACGCCGCGCTAGCGATTCAATTCTTCCTGTCGCATTGTTGACGATTCGGAACCGGCAACAGGAATTTATAAATTCCCTTATTTCAGACGTCAATGAACAATATTTCGTTGATTTGGAAACGCTGTATTATCTGTAGGGATACATAATTTTGATTCTTACCTAACCGAGAAAGTAAAATTGTGATTTCTTTAATAAATGCGAAACTTTTTAATCAATATATATATATATATATATATATATATATATATATATATATATATATATATATATATATATATATATATATACACTCATGGACAAAAAAAATTAGCGCACCAAGAAATAATTGCGGGATCGTAACGAAACTTGAAATGAAGGTACATGTCGGGGAGATATGCAAATGATTAGAAATGCAGCGTGATTGCGCATTACGTATAGCCGGTAGAGGGCGTTGAACATCGTACTCTGTGGAGTATAAAACAGGTAACCAAAGCTTGTTTGGGTGTGCTGAATCATTTACAAAGGAAGAGCTGAGATAAACATGCCATTACGCCGTGTTCGAAGACAATATAAGCAGTTGTCGCAGTTTGAGAGGGGAGAATCGTGGGGATGATGGAAGCTGGGTGGTCAGCTAGGCGAGTAGCTCGTCAATTAGGCCGCTCTGATTGTGTTGTGAGGAGGTGTTGGGACCAGTAGACCCGAGAGATGTCATGTACATGAAGACCAGGCTCAGGACGCCCTCGACAGACCAGTCGTCGAGAAGACCGCCACATCGTAAGAAATGCACGCGTACAGCCAACTGCTTCATCGGCCGCCATCCAGGCACAGGTAGCACCTTCAATAGGGGCCTCTGTGTCTTCTCGAACCATACGAAGGCGCCTGGCTGAAGGACAGTTGGTATCGCGGCGCCCATTACGTGTGCTGTCCTTGACGCTCACCCATCGACGCCTCCGTTTGGAGTTTTGCCGCGCACGAGGAAACTGGACTGCAGCGGAATGGAACCAGGGCGTCTTTAGCGACGAATCCAGATTCAATCTCGGCAGTGATGACAATCGTTTTCGTGTGTGGAGAGCCCGTGGTGAACGCTTCAATCCTGCCTTTGCTGTACAGCGACACATCGCTCCCACAGCTGGTGTGATGGTATGGGGTGCCATTGCTTACAATACACGGTCACCCCTAGTATTGTTCCGTGGCACCATGACAGCCCAGCGGTATGTTCATGAAATCCTGCAACCACATGTGTTTCCACTCATGCAACGGCTCCCAGGAGCCTATTTTAAACAAGACAATGCTCGGCCTCATACGGCAAGGGTGTCACAAGACTGTCTCCACACTGTTACTACCCTTCCTTGGCCTGCCCGATCCCCAGATTTGTCTCCAATCGAGCATATCTGGGATCATTTGGGACGACGAGTTGGGCATCCCACGAGTTTGAACGAACTAGAGGCAAGGTTACAGCAAATATGGAACGAAATGTCTCAAGACATCATACAGAACTTGTATGACTCAATGCCGGATCGTATCGCATCGTGCATTCGCACTAGAGGGGGGTCCAACGGAGAATTAACTCCTCCGTTCTTTTGCCTTTTTCTCTGAAATAAATTATCCTTTTTCTTTGATTTTCTTATCATTTACCTAAATCAAAGTAGTCATTACGTATGTAAAATTTCGTTTCATTTTGACGACTCCTTCTTGGTGCGCTAATTTTTTTGTCCATGAGTGTATATATATATATATATATATATATATATATATATATATATATATATATATATATATAAATAAATAAATAAATATATATATATATATATATATATATATATATATATATATATATATATATATATATATATATATATATATATATTTATAAATATATATAAATATATATATATATATGTATAAATATATATATATATATATGTATAAATATATATATATATATGTATATATATATATATATATATATATATATATATATATATATATATATATATATATTAAATAAAAACATTTTTAAATCTGACAACACCAGCACAATTCATCAACTCTTTCAGGTTGATGAATTGTGCTGGTGTTGTCAGATTTAAAAATGTTTTTATTTAATATATAGCAGCTTACGGTTGAGCAGCGTAGCGCCATAGTAAGATTGCCGTTGTTCATTGGTTTGATTTCTGGTTGTACTTTTGTAGACATATATATATATATATATATATATATATATATATATATATATATATATATATATATATATATATATATATATATATATATATATATATATATAAATTTTTTTTCGAAATTTCGATATCTTTTATGCGAAATTTACGTACCCCTAATTATCTCTTATTTAGTACAGTTATTGTGATTTGCTTTCTGAAATTATGGAATTCGCATTCATATGATAGTTTAGATGGAGAAATTAAAAAAAAGTGGAAAGGGATTAAATTTTGTTATCCATTTTTCTTTTTATTTCTTGCTTGAACGAGCTGATTAATCTGAGTTTGTGGCTTACTATTCCTTAACTCTGCACTACCTAAATTATTTTCATTCATTACGCACTTTAACTGGTAGAGGGTCACATGAACCTCCTCCTTTATTTAACTGCTTTCCATTTTATCTTCAGATATTAAATTTCTACTTAAAAGAAACTTGCCTGGCATGTTGTTATGCTGGGGATTCTCTCACACACACACCCACGAACAGACGCAATTTTACCCATCAAGGATTAGAGTAAAATCACAGCTCCATAATAAATCAAGGAAACAATTTGTCTGGGAGCGGATTTTTTTTCGTTTTTATGTAAAATTCAAAGACAAAAATTTGTAATCTTGTGTTTCTCCTTTACTTTTATGTTGTGCATTTAGAAAATTTCTCTATCCTTCTGTCTTTTCTTTTTGAATCTGGCAATCCAATGTATGCTTAGACCACCCCACTACAAATTGGAGAAATGTGAAGTTTCATTCTTTATTCGTTATGCTTATCAAGATTTGACTTGGTTCTTCACTCCTGTTGTCATCTCATTGATAAATTCTTTACCTTTTGAAAATTTATGCATTTATAATGATCGTTATATTTAGACTTACTAGTTTCTTATTACTTTTTTTGTTGCGATGGATTTCAACTATGTATCCTTAAATGTGCTATGTATCCTAAAGACGGCGACTGATTTGTAACGTAACGCTCTAACGTAATGCTGGTAGCGAGCATTACATCACAAAAGTAAGCATGTTATTTAAAGAAGGCTTGTTTCAAATGCAAGGCTTAAAAGGTGCTCCAGTTCAAGTGTAGCACGATTGCTCGACTTGAGAGGCTCGGCTCTTCACTCGCTCTCAGACATTGACTACCGAATTCTCGCGTTACAGTACAATACATTACAATAGTGATTCCAAACGTCCCGTGGCACTTTAGAATGCCACGAGATTATTATTATTTTAATTTGGGATGAAACAAAAAAATATTAGCAGGTCCCACTATGAATAAATATTAAGTTGAATTAATGGCTCTCACATTATGACATAAATTCCTGAACTCGTTCCTGATGAGGAATTAGCTACCCTCACCTCACAACTATTAGGTTCCTAATCGGTGTGCCGTGCACTTTAGGGTACCATGAGAACCTCCAGGGGTGCCACGAGATCTTTTTTTTTTGGGGGGGGGATAAAAAAATATTAGCAGGTCCCCCTATGAATAAATATTAAGTTGAATTAATGGCTCTCACATTATGACATAAATTCCTGAACTCGTTCCTGATGAGGAATTAGCTACCCTCACCTCACAACTATTAGGTTCCTAATCGGTCTACCGTGCACTTTACCAATGGCATAATCAACCAATGGCACAACAGTCCATTGTGGACCAAGGCCTGGGGTGCCCATCTCCGCTTTCTTGACCATGGGCTTGGAGTGCCAAACAGCATATGTCTCGGACAGGTGGTCAGCCAGCCGCGGGATCCCCAGAGTTAGTTCCCAAGCATGCTTGGTCCTCATTTTATCGACCCACTCAAGGGGTGAAAGGCTGAGTCGACCTTGCCCAGTCGCAGGATCGAACCTTGGAGTGGCAGCTTGAAGCTTTTAACCACTATGCCACCGGGCGTCAGCGTAAGTATTAAGTTGGATGAATGACTCTTACGCCCGACAAATTGTGACACAAATTGATGAACTCGTTTCCGAGGAGGAATGAGCTACCCTCACATCTGCAACTGCTAGGCTCGTAATCAGACATTTGTGTTCTATGCATCCATCGCAAGTCTCACATTAATAAAACAAAACACTTTTTAGTTATTTCCATTGCAGTTTCCTAGTGTAAAATTATACTGAATATCATGGGTATTTTTAAAACTGTATTAATATATCTTATTGGAGTGTTTGTTTCTTATATGGCAGCAATGGAGCCAGTATTTATTTGAACTTAAATTTTAACTTGCTCCTGAAAT
This sequence comes from Dolomedes plantarius, assembly GCA_907164885.2. Taxonomy (NCBI): domain Eukaryota; kingdom Metazoa; phylum Arthropoda; class Arachnida; order Araneae; family Dolomedidae; genus Dolomedes; species Dolomedes plantarius. The sequence continues at coordinate 195,447,887 of OU015496.1, read as the reverse complement.
ATATGCAACTTGAGTTTAAAATTAAAAATACAATGAAAATACTAAAATTGTTAAAAGGGGGCCCCACATGTCTAATCTCATTCCTTGTGGTGTCGCAAACATGAAAAGGTTCGGAATCCCAACGGCTTTATATTACAGGTCAGTCGCCGCCTTTAGAAGTGCTTCCCGGTAGAAACCTGTAACATTGGCTATACTGTTTGCACTGAGTCCTTTCGCAAGCTTGTCTGCTGATCATAAGGGCCACGTAATTTTCGTATTTACGAAATAGATGCGAATAAAGGCGAAATTTGCCGAGATGAGCGAATAAATGATAAAATGATTTTTTTTACTGCTTTATGGCGAAAACACTCGACGATAAACAGCTTTTTGAGCGAAATTAGATAATAATAGTAATACTTTATTAACATAATTGCTTAAGTAAGACCATCCACGGCTTTTAACTAAGAAATATCCCCTTCGGATTTGCTTTGAATTTCACTCGGAATCTAAGCAATGTAACACGATGTAATAAGCACGTTGCAACCAAATTATATTATTCATTAAAAACATTTTTACCCCTTTGTTTTTATTACAGCAAGTCATTTTCTTAAAGGAATTTAACATACGTTCTGGACACAACATGAAATGCAATGTATCCATGCTTGACATTACTTGCGAACAAAAGAACAGACGAATAAAGAAAGCTTACAGTTTAAAAACCATTTTCCCCCCTCAAAAATGTAAAGTTGAGCTGTGTGCTAACTGAATTTAAAATCGTCCGTCATAAAAAAAAATAAATAAATGAATAAAACGAGTTTGGAGCATTAAAACCATTTATATGCACAAAAGACGAAGAAAGGTGGGTGGTAAAAAAACACAGACGCGAATAGAATCGTTTTCGAAATCAGAATATAATTCAGTAGAAAATTATACAAAAAGAAATATTTATTTCTTTTCTGGAAATTATTCTCTTCTCTGTTCTTGCATAAAATTAATTACTGAAAGTATGCTTTTCTCAAGCACACAACGGTCTCATTTTCTGATCTAAGTTTTTAAAAGCCGGAAAGAAGGGGATACCTTCAATTAAGTAAATTATTGGTTTCATCAACCATGCTGTAATTAATTTTTTGTTACACTTTCCATAACACTTCCCCGTGTTTACCTCTCCCATATATAACAGAAAAGCGATTATGTAAATCTGGCGATTACACATTTATACCTAAGCACAACTCATTTTTTATTCGGATCTGCATTAACAAATATAATTATTCCCTCATTAATAATTTTAGGAAGGTATTTAAAGTATTCTCTGCGAAAAGGCGCATAATTATTCATTTGAATGAGGATAATTATATTCTTTTACATTTTTCCAGGAGTTTTTTTTATTCAATCCGAAATGATTTCTCGTTGTTTTGTATGTTAAAAGGGAAAATTTAGTTCTTTTGAAAATGATAAAATTCATAGGGGTTGAATATGTTTGAAATTTATTTAAATGAATGAATTATTCTTGTAAGATGATATTTCTGATTTGTTTGAGTAGAAAAAACATCAGTTTCGATAACTCATAAGTTGATATCGCGAAGTTAATTCAGAAATATTTAAATAAATTTAGCTAGAAGATTAAAATTTTCAGGCTGTACTTTTTTTATGATATTTTTACACTTGTAGCGTGTTTAAACGTAAATGATTTTTTTAAACGCTGATGAACATTTTCAATTTCCAGAGAACATTTTTTTTCAGATTTTTTCCCTAAGGATTTTATTACTTCGGTAATTTGTTAATCGATTTGGCGACTGAAGTTCCAACTATAAAAGTAATTATTTAGCAGGAATTTCCATTCAGCTTGAAATGTTTGAATTATGGGTATAAATATATACTTACATACCGAAAAAAAAAATTGTACTTCAAATTCGATTTAAATTTAGTTTTTTTAAGGACTATGGTAATATATCTTTCCGTGTATACACACACACACACACACACACACACACACACACACACACACACACAAACGCACACACACACACAAACGCACACACGCACACACAAACGCGCGCACACACACACACACACACACACACACACACACACACACACACACACACACACACACACACACACACACACACACACACATATATATATATATATATACAGATGGAGTACAAAATAATACGAACACCTGTGAAAAAGTATGACGTATTTCACACCTGCAGTACAGCCGCGCCACCTCCAACATTAACTCCGGAACCTAATTATTAAAGTCTGCCACCTAGTGAGCGTGAAGAGGAAGGTATCAGTCTCGCAACAGCAGTCACCTACGTTGGATGCTTCTATCGAACTGTCTGTGATAAGTTGAAATGTCAGACCTGTCAGAGTTCCAAAGAGGAATGACAGTTGTAGCGCGTTTAAGTGGACCATCGTTTACGGAAACAGCAAACCTTTTGGGGTTTGCAAGGAGTACGGTATCAGCCGTTATGACAGCGTACACGAAAGAGGGTAAGACGACGTCTTCAAAGCACAACAGTGGCCGAAAGTCCAAGCTTGCTGATAGGGATAGACGGGTCTTGAAGCTCATATTAGCCCGAAAGCACAAGCAATCATTATCCGAGATAACATCCGAATTGAACAGTCATCTCCAGGACCCCGTTTCAAAAAAACTGTCAAAAGGGAACTTTATGCTGCGAACATTTATGGCGGAGTGGCAATTCGTAAACCCTTGGTAAGAGCAACTAATGCTTTCAAGCGACGCCAATGGTGCAGAGATCACAAAGGCTGGTCCCCACAGCAGTGGCAACAGGTAATATGGTAAGATGAATCGTCATTCACCCTATTTCAGACGACCGGACGCGTTTGTGTCTGGAGAACGCCCAAAGAAGCGTTTCATCCTGAATGCTTCTTGCCGACTGTGAAGCATGGGGGTGGCTCCATTATGGTATGGGGTGCGATATCTTGGCGCGGTCTTGGGCCACTTGTTATTCTGCATGGGAGGATCAAATCCAATCACTATCTAAGCGTTCTAAGGTATCATGTCCATCCTTTTGCCCAGACTGTATTCCCTGGAGAGCGACCGCTTTTTCAAAACGACAACGCCCCTATCCACACTGCTAGGTGTGTTCAAGAATGGTTCGAAGAGCCTGACGATGCAGTTGAACATCTCGCCTGGCCCCCTCAGTCTCCGGACATGAATATTACTGAACATTTTTGGCAATATTTGGAGTCCAAACTTCGCTCCCGATTTCCACCTCCATCCGGACTTTTGGAATTAGAGACCGCTCTGCAGGAGGAATGGCTTAATATTCCTTTAAATATTGTCCATGACCTTTATGCATCTATCCCACGTCGCATTAAATCTGTACTTCAGTCAAAGGGTGGTCCAACCCCTTATTAATAAAGATTTTCCATTATTTCACAGGTGTTCGTATTATTTTGTCCCCCATCTGTATATATATATATATATATATATATATATATATATATATATATATATATATATATATATATATATATATATATATATATATATATATATATATATATATATATATATATATATATATATATATATATATATATATATATATATATGTACAGTGGAATCTCGATCGATCGTTTTCGGATCCATCGTTTTTCCGTATGTGTCGTTCATTTTATCCAGTCCCAACGGTCATATTGCTTTGTTATGTTTCCGCATCTATCGTTTTCCCGCATTTATGGTTCATTTCAATCGGTCCCTTGAAAAACGATAGATTGAGATTCCACTGTATATATAGATATGTATGTATATATAAATACATACATATGTATGCATACATATATATATATATATATATATATATATATATATATATATATATAATGACCCGAGTGGTCATCTCTTTAAGAAACACAATCTAGGCCGAAATTAAATGCAATTCCAAATCATAAGAACAACTGAAGTTTATTCCATGAAAACTGCAACATGTTACTCGCATCGAAGCCAACCCGTGTCTATCGTAAAAGCTCTAAAATACAATTAGCTCAGAGAGGTTGCCATAATTGGCGGAGGAAGTTAGTGTGTGGAAAGGCCAGGCGTTTTTGCCAAAGAGTAGAAAAAGGGGTTACCAGAACAGAGATAAAGTTGAGTTTCATTGGTTGGTAGTTATCATTAGAATCTTAATATTAGAATCTTACTTAAAATATTAGAATCGTGAATATTAGGATCTTACGTATAATCTTACGTTAATATTAGAATCTTACTTATGCAGTTAAATTCAGAAATTAGGGTTCACAGTGCTAGATAGTTTAAAATTATTTTAAAGAATTATCGTGCATGTTTGACATTACACTCCAACATACTATATATGGATGTGTGCGTGCGTGTGTATTATAATAAAAGTACCTTGACGACGGAATGCTACTTTTTTGTCTGTTGATGATTAGGAATAATTAATGTCTGACTAATCCTGATTATTATTTTTTTTTTGTTATCATTATTAATTGTTATTTGTGCATCACCCGACTGCTTTGCATAGTAAAAGATTGACTGATTAGTGATTGTAGACCATACTATATTCTTTGCATGATGCATTATGAGGGGAAAACTTCTGCAAAAACACGTGTCATGATAACACAACATAAAAAAGATTACAAAATTTTCCCACTTAGAGGCTTTCGAAAAGAAAACTGGAGGATTCAGTACTCCGTCACAAATGATTTTCAATCGATAGACGGGACAGGAAAACACTTAGATTTGCGCCAAAAATACTAAGAGGGGTTAAAAAGTAAATCATAGTGATATATTGATAACTGTAACTGTCTGTTTCAACAGCTATAATCACTGTCAACGTGATCTCCTTTCTTTCCCATGCTGTGTTGTTTATGAGCCCTAAATTCCATAACTCGGAAACAATCGACAAGCCCTCCTTATTACCTCATTTGTTTCAAGTATTTCGGGGCGAGCGGCGATAATACGTTTAATTTACGACCAGTTCATTTTCCTGTCAAACAGGACCTTTCACATTTCCGATTGAATTCAATTACTGGCACACACGCTTAATTAAATAAATCAAGACAATTACATCTTCGACGAACATTAAAAGGAAGACAAATGCCGTTAACCTGTTTCATGAAGCCCATTACTGCTACATTTAACAGAATCTCGGTATGATTTAATTAATAACGCTCAACAAACTGGTATTTTTCTGGAGAACAGTTTTAATCGAATTTGTCCCTAAATAGTTATTTTCGGAATTGAATGGACGATGTTTAAATTCGTAGGAGCGGATTGCTGCCATTTTTATAATTCGGAAATATGAATGTGATTTACGTTATAGGACACTTCTTGGGCTTGTTTATATTAACAGAACAAGAAGCAGTTCTGCGTACCGACTATTTATTTTTGACAGTACTCTGACAAAATACGTGGTCAAAACGTGCAAAGTTGACAAGGATATTAGGGATCTAACGCTGACTGGTAGGATGCGTGTTGAGCTTCTAGCATATTTGATTCACAGCTGGTAATAAATTTCAGACCGCCGAAAACGGAATCAAAAATTCAATTGTGTCGATAAATGTTTCGGAATTTATAGAAAGTGTTTCTGGTAATGTGGAGAGTTATTTGAACGCACGGGACTGTATGGAAACATTTCGTTAAACTGAAGACTTCGCCAAGTAGAGGTTAGGTATGGGTATTGCATTTGTTTGTCCTTAAGGTTACCAATGCGAAATGCGTGTTTTGCAAGATGTCTGATCCAAACAATTCAATGATACAGATCATCTGCAGGATTTTCGGGTTCTTTTATTACAAGAATTTTTGCGAGGTCAAGAATTTTGGTATTATTTTAGTGTCCTAAACTTTGGTATAAGTTAAGTATTACGTCGGTAAACCTCTATGGTCATGCAACAATCGTAGTATCTGGTGATTCTATCGTCTACGGGCGTCGATGCAATCCCACCTCGCAAAGAGTGGCGCAGGTACGTATTGATTTAGGACAAACAGAGCAACAGGAGCTAACGCCATGTGGCAAAAGTCGAGGCCCCAACGTCCATTGTCACTCTTAGCACGGACCATCATCCGGTTTCCAGCAGAGACTGCGTGGAAGTGGTGACAACCGAAGCCTTGAAGGTGATACAGCGACTCCCTCAGAGGATCCATTCCCCCAGGAGACTCAGTCGCGCTCTCCGTTACCAAACACCGAGCTCCCCACAACGGACCCCGATATCCTGGGAGCAAGCCACACCAACCCAGCTCCGGCCCCTCGACCTACACTTTGGTATTGTGGCCTCCCTACAAGGCTAAACTCTGAGGCATTTTTAAAAAATTACTCAACTATTTGATCCATACCAAGAAAGACAGAGTCCTAAATAAAAATTCGAAGGACAATTTTTCAAAACAAAAACTTAACAAATTTATTTACAAAAAATTTAACATTAAACCATTTCAACATATTCAATTGAACTACGTGCAGTTTTGCAATGCACGCTCCAGGACCCAGCTCGGCCCCAAAAAACAGGAGCGTAACAAAATCACGACCGCTCGGGTGGATGTTATAGGCCGCTCTCTCAATTCTCCAACTCTCTGCCTATATCTTGTGGTATTTTTTCTTTGTCGGCGACTCTCCCAATTCTCGAAAATGTGTCTGTTTTTCAGAGAGGGGGGGCCGGCAACCGAGTTGGTGACAGTTCTTCGTACCGCCGAAACTTTATTACATTCCAGTGACAAAGTCGCAGAGCTATGGACTATAGGAAAGACAGCTTTATGATGGTGATAGGAACCATTTTTCTGTTTTTCCAAACAGTTATCCCCACCACTTGTTAGGGAAACCGCCATGCCAGGGATTAATCTTCAGGCCAAAACTCTTGCACGTGTTCAAAAAACGGTGGGAACTGGAAAAAACTACCCTGATAAACACACAGCTTTGTGTCGTGCACTCTGTGGGGTCTTGGGAAAAATAACCCCATACTTCCATTACTCTACAGTATAAATAATATCTTGGTGAATGTTAGCCGCGTTACTTTTAACGCCTTATTTTTGCTGCGTATAAATCAGTTCATTTCTAAAAATTTCACGGCTACTCGGATTCCTCTGGAATTCAATGTGTTTTGCTACCTTTTCAAATTTCTGTTTCTTCAACTGATTTTCATCCACCTCATCAGAAACAGGAGTGCTACTGTCGAACTACATGGTATCAAGTTGTCCGAGTCACTCAAATAGCTACCATGTCTACATCAAAAATCGTTTAAACAGCAAACCCGGGGAAAGAGCACAAACCCAACTAATAATGTCCCACGAAAAATATGCTGTGGGTGATTTCATGAACCCTCTTACTTACTCTACGGGAGGTGTATCCAACCCGAGGCCCTTAATAGCTAGTAATGTGGCCCTACAAGATCTCAAACTTAATAAGACTTATTATTCCAGAAGAAAATATCTCTCATTTTACAATTCTCATATAGCTGTTTTGCCCTATGTACATCTGTGACTTTTTTCAAAGGTGAAGCACATGAAGAGTAACAATTAGATGAATAATTTCTGACGAGCATCAAAACTCACTAAGAATTACAACCACTTCCATCGAACCAAGCACATGAACGGTAACAATTAGATGAATAATTTCTGACGAGCATCAAAACACACTAAGAATTACAACCACTTCCATCGAACCAGGCACTGATGGATTGGTTTCTCAGAATCAAGGTCAAATAACCTCACCCTCATTTTATGTTTATGTTACCTTCTGTTTTTTGATGTTATGTTAAAAATTTTAAAAAAGGAAATGACATTTTGTAATTAATATACATTAAGTAGAATTATAAATTTTATAAGCAACCCGCGACGATTCCTTCTCTTTCAATGCGGCCCAGGCAAGCCAAAAGGTTCAACACCCACGATTTACAATGAGACTACGCGTTTACTAATGTAACTGGTTTGAAATCTAGCAGTAGCGAGCCCAACAGTTTAAGAGCGCTACGGTCATTTTTTGCTGTACGAGGGCAAATTAGACCAGGACCTACTACTTAAAACCGAATCTGAACGGCTACGAACATCCATGCGATGAGTGGGATCCGCAAGTTTATTTGTGTATGTGTGTGTGTATATATATATACACTGCTGGCCACTGTAAATGCAACACCCTGAAGGAAACATGTAAATAACATGAAATTTACAACATGCATTAGCGGAGGTGAGATATGCAAATGATTAGAATTTCAGCGCAGACGCACATCACGCGCGCCTGTGTCGCCACTTCAAAGCGCTATTTAAGGCTTGGAGATTTCCACGATTTCAAGTTCGGCAATTGGATTTTTCTTGTGGTTTTTTCAAAAAAACGATCAATTATGCCTCGTCGAAAACAGCGATCATCTTTTGATCAAGTATCCGAGTTCGACAGAGGAAGGATAGTGGCCTACCGAAATTGTGGATTATCTTTCAGGGAAATCGGTAGTCGTGTTGGACGAAACCAAACAACTGTAATGCGGATATGTGATCGATGAATGCAGGAGGGTACGACGGACCGGCGTGTTCGATCGCATCCACCTCAGCGCACCACTTCACGTGATGACAGGCAAATTGTGCGCATGGCAGTGACGGATCGCTCAGTGACATCACGAACCATAGCACAGCACATGCAGTCTGTAACGCATCATCCAGTGTCTGCGCGTACCATTCGACGCCGTTTACAGCAGAGTGGTCTGTCCGCAAGACGTCCATTACTTTGTCTACCCTTGACGCATAACCACAGACGTCTCCGCCGCCAATGGTGCAATGACAGAAGGATGTGGACGGCAGAATGGAATGAAATTGTCTTTACTGACGAGTCACGCTTCTGTCTGCAACACCACGATGGTCGCATTAGAATCCGGAGACACCGTGAAGAGAGGATGCTGAACAGCTTCGTTATGCACCGCCACACTGGCCCTGCAACGGGTATTATGGTATGGGTCGGTATTGGATATCACTCTCGCACACCTCTAGTACGCATTGCCTTTACTTTAAACAGCCAGAGCTACATCTCCGAGGTGTTGGAGCCAGTTGTCCTTCCTTACCTTCAGGGCTTGCCCACAGCCATATTTCAACAGGATAATGCGCGACCACACGTGGCACGCATTGTCCAACGGTTCTTCGTCAATCGCCAGATTGAATTGCTTCCCTGGCCGCCTCGCTCTCCGGATCTTTCGCCGATAGAAAACATATGGTCTATGGTTGCTCTACGATTGTCCCAGATTCCATCCCCAGCTGCCACAGCAGATCAACTTTGGCAACGTGTGGAAGCTGCTTGGTCTGCTGTACCCCAAGAACTCATCCAAAGTCTCTTTGAATCAATGCCGAGGCGTGTGTCAGCGGTGATCTCCAACAATGGCGGCTACTCTGGCTACTGATTTTGGCAGGAACCACACTTCACAGAAGTCTATAAATTTAATCATTTGATACTTGGTCAACGTGTTATCTACAAAATAAATTTTGTTGTGATATCTCTTGTCTTTCTTGGTGTTGCAAT